>JAODLM010000168.1:0-201152 GCA_036937905.1 Salvia rosmarinus
TATTCGGGAATAATTCGTTTGTTACGATGGATACCATTATATAAAAAACCATATTATATTCTCATGCAAAATGCCTCAATGAGGACTTTCCATACATTAATTACGGTGGTCTATCTGCGCCATGATTACATAGGCATCCTTTTACGTCCAAATTTTGACACCTTTCAACATATTCACAAATATTCAAACTACGTTTATTTTATCATTCTAACATACTATTTTCAACATAATCCACTATCTACATATAAGTCTCATATTATATTAGGATTTATGTCTCGAGTGGCCTTCGATGAACCTAACTTTCGATTGGAAACTTTTCTGAAGTGCGTTTTGCCTCATCTCAGGCGATCTACCTCTTTCACGGAGCCGGAGGTCGCTGCTCCCTGTATCTTCTTGATGCTAGAAGTTTGTGTTGTTTTATAAGAAAGTAAGGTTGAGTTGGTAGCGGTAATTCCCCAATCCTCGGGGCGATAAGATCGATCCTTTTCCTTCTCGTCTCTTCTTGGTATAATTGGCCACAAGGAGCAGTGACATTTGGAACATCGGTATAACCATTCCTTTATACCATGTGTAACTTGCGGAACGAGACAGTGCTTCTGGGTGCCGTTCGTCGCGCATTATATGTACTTGAGTGCATTGACAAATCCAGTAGAAATCCTTAACTGGAAATTTCTACATGGAGAATATATTCTATTGATACTTCTTTTGCAAAACCTTGCAATCTGTTGGCAGCTGACAGATAAGTTGTTGGATATCATCCTCATTCGTCACTCCATGTTCGACATCCTTCGAAAGGTCCGAAATTCAAAAAATGTCTAAATCCATTGCGGTTTATAATAAAAAGGCGTCGCTTCTTGTGAGTTCTAAATTTGTAGGCCTTGGGGTTAACTTTTACGCGTAATACTCCTTTTCTACCATCATAAGCAGTTATTTCTAGATAAGCCAAACTTAAATTTAGGCAATTGAGTAACAAAAAAAATCTGTCGTCGTAAATTTCAAATGGAAGACTATGTCCATGTTTCTAATCACGTGGTGAGCATCCATTTCGAAACTTACATTTCTTAGAATTATATCTGTTTCACTGGCGTTACGATCGAATTAATTGTTAGAACCTTGCATCTAGGTCCAATTCTAAGTTTGACGACAATGCGTGGCCGTAATTCTATAGGTGAAGAGACTTTTATTTTCTTGATTCGTTTATCACGAATTGGGTTCTATCGTTTCTACACGTACTTGTGCGATGTTAGAATGTGAAGCACCTATATCGAACAAAATATTATAGGTGATACGAAATTTTCTCATCCTGATCGAGCATTCGGTCTTTTTAGATTACATTTTCGGTGCAATGACGGGGCTCATCTCTTGTGTTTCAGTGCATTCGATTAAACATTTATTTCTTATATTATTGTCCTTTCCTTGGGACATTATGTTTCCTTTCTATGACATACATTACCTCGTTCACCATATCCTTCTCGGGTATCGGTGATTATGCTTTTATTAATAGCATTAGTGTTGGTTTATATCAGACCTATCTTCGATATTGATATCTCGATAATTTAATCTTGTCGTAGAGATTGCGATGTCTCTTCACTAGTCATTCATTCCGATCTAGTATGAATGATTCAATTTTCCTTTTCTTTATCGATCTTGGAATATATCTCTATATTCTACTTTAAACTCTTCGAGAAAATCCTTATACTAGACATCTAAGCGCCGTCATTTGTAATATTCTTTTAGGATATATTCATTTCTTCTAAATCTTTATTGATTCATCATGCAATTTGCATAGGGTAAAATCCTTTGTCCACTAGGGGTATTTTACTTTGCCTGGCGTCGCAATATCTTTACCATTTCTCGACATTGATGATTGCTTAGTTCCGTTGGTAGATGCTAATATCTCGATTTATTGATGCGTCACAAAAGTATTGGGATAAACTTTCAATTAGATTCAATAAGATCCTTTCATGAATCTTTTCAGTCATTCTCTTGGATGTATTCCTGCAAGGTCAAAAGCTATCTTGCTTGTTAATTACTAAGACACCAAGAGACAGCGTTTTGTGCAAAATAACAAATACTACGATTTATTTCAAATAATGAATCTATTTCTTAATCCGTTTCTTTACTTGCAGGAATTACCTTACTTATCGAAGTCGTAAAGCTTCGCACTTATATCATATCGTGGCTATCTATGGTTGTATAACGTAATTTCTTGACTATTCTTGACTTGTCCCTTTTTCTTGAGCATGGTATCTGAAAGTATATTACTTTCATTATATTTTGGTCCTACTCCGGGACTAGAACCGTCATTATTGTCTATCTTTGGTAGGTGGTACATTTGTACATAATTTAAATTCGAAGCATCTCGTTACCATGTCTGACTTTGGAGATATTCCTCCATACTTGATTTACATGCTGGACTATCCTAGGCATTACACGTCTAAATGATTATGATTCTTCAATCTCTATCATTGATTTAATCAAGTCTCATTACTTGAATCGATTATGCTCAGACATAATCTGTTTATTGAGATATAAGCGAAGATTTATTATTTGAGATGCTATCAGTTTCTTTACATGTATATCATTTGAAAAGAATATTTTGCATGCATCCGTTCTTTTAAACATGTCCGACCTACTAAGGAGGATTTGGGACAAACAACTATCTTAAAGATAAGTTGCAATCTACTCGTTATGAATAATAAGGAAGTATATCCGATGATATCATATACTTTCCTTCACCTTCTACTCTTGCATCTATGCTAAAGGTATCTCATTCATAACATTTCATCATTATAACGGATCACATGAAGATATAACTTCAATTGTATCGGTCTTTAAAAAACCGTCAGGGTCATCACGTCCTGTGTATCATAGGGAAAATATCTGCGTCTCATCGAGATCTTATTACATCATAACTTCTTGATGTCTATCAACTTTGCTGATCTCGAACTTTTAGGTGACCCAAAATAAGTCGACCTACATAATACACGATGTTTATTTTTACTACTCCGCAAGGTGACAAGGTAAGTAAACCTTTCATCGTCTTATATGGTTCCAAAATTTGAAGAAAATTCATCTGACAGTTTACAAGTGCGGTTGTCAAACAACATCTTTTCCGATTGAATCCATATGACTTGAGCTGAATAATTGGGATCTAGGGTCCGAGACGAATGACGACTAGTGAGATTTCTTTGGTCATATGGGCTGGCAGACCCGTCACGAAATATTTTCTCGATCACTGATGAGGTTTGGTTTCAAAGGACATTTATAATCTTTGAATTATAAATTTCTTTAAAAAGCAATGAGAACCTCAGTGATTTCTCAATTGGCTCTAGGTCGTAGAGTTAAACTCATGCGAAATTGGGTAATAGTAAATTTGAAACCTTATATAACTCATAATAGGTCATCATCAAAGGTTCTCGTATATGTCTTAGCTCTTGCTACTCTCTTGAAATCGTTTCTCCTAATAACAAGATTCTTATCATACTCTAAAGTTCTCATTCTATAAAAATCATAGAATTAACTTCACTGATTCTCGTAATTTCTGGAGAAATAATCATGGGTTGGATCCCGTAACAATTAAACTACAGCGAGTTAGGAGATGCGTGCGAAAGACCATGCATAAATCGGAGTTCAAGCGAAGGAGAGCGAGGTCAAAACAAAACTACTGCGCGGTGCAGTTTCGCCGAGCCGAAGTCATTCTTGTTTTGAAACTCATTATTTTTTTGTTTCACGAAAAGTCATAGTCGATTTGGAGTTCCGCATGGCGTTAGCGTCAAATAAAGACTATCTATGCTCTATCGCATAGTGACATTCATCTCTCATACGAGCTTAAATTTTCTTCTCGTTATTCATTTGAAATTCTCGTCTTGATCTCGTTTTGTTCTCGGGAGGAATAAAATTCTCATAATTTATCCTTCGATGTTCTTTGCAAATGGGATCATCGTGCTTAAAGCGAGTCTATGTTCTTTAGGGATTAAATACCATCATCATAAACAACTTTAAGATTTGAAATAAAATTTCAAATATTCATATCACTGACTCTGATATGCTTATGTACTTCTTTGAATTTCAAGATTCAAATATCATATTTACATATAAATGTCCATTTTGAGCATTTTCATACATTCATAACAATAAATCTTTATTGATTTCATGAATTCAAACATTCATTTTACATATCTTTGTCAATACTTTCTCGTGCATTATCATACGTTGATAGCGAATCAACAACTTTCCTCGCATCATATCTCATAATCAATTTTCAACTCTTCACAACATAAAATTCATTTGCAACATTTGTAATAACTTTCCTTTTCATGAAAATTCATTTCACCTTCAAACTTTTCGTTTTTCAAAAGAGAAAATCATTTATCTAGCATACATCAAATCCTTTAAGTTTTCCTAAATATGGGTCTCTTCATGCGTCATTGTTTGGAATCCTTTGAGCTTTCCTAAATATGCGGTCCCGTACACGCATATTGAGAATCTTTTATTCAAAACTTTTGAAGAAATATCAGTTTACAGGAAGGATGTTTAACCAGCCAGGATCCGTCTTGGGTGTTTAATTCACCATACATTGATTATAAACCAGCATGCGTCTATAATTAAATTAATGACTTGGGGTTTACGTGTTTACCTTGGATGCGAAGGGTCGATGGAGCGAGATGAGCGGATCGAGCGGATCGGCTCGTGCTTTGACCTTGGACTTGTATCCGGTGCCCAATCTGCGTCGGTGAGGGCGATCTATGGAGAATGCTTGAAAAATCACCCAATGTCTCGCTCGCAAATTTTCAAATTCTCTCAACACAATGAGGGCGATATGTGTCTTGATTAATGGCATTAACCTAGACTTTATCATAACCTTATATTTATAATGCCCCTTTACAAATATATGGAATATTACCATAATCTTATGGAATATTACCATAATCATATGGAATATTACCATAATCTTAGGATTATTCCATACTCTCGGGATTATTTCCATACTCGGGATTATTACCATAATCTTATATGGAAAGGATCTACATATATACTAAATATAATTATATCCTTGTGGGATAAAGAGAATAAAATCTTTCCTTTGAGAGCACATAGGGGATTTTCTTGTAGCTATGGGCTGGATGGGCCATGGCAGGATCGAAATGCGAAGGAATAAAGATGGGCCTCAAATAAATTAATTATCTTATGTTGACCCGAACATAAATTAATTTATAAACATTCGATCATGCGCAGAGAAAAGAATGTTGACTTACCCTTTATTACCAGTTGAGTCGGGGCTTGCACTTGGATTCACGAATCCCGTATTTAAGATATCGACTCCATTAATCATTTATAGCATCGGTGCCAAAGCGATTAATAACTTCATTTCCTATAAGTAGTACCCACTCGACCTTATTATTGTGCTTGAGCTAACTCTCGCGGGGTTTAGTACAATAAACCTTTGACTCCTTAAGGGGCGTCATCGTCTAGCGGATACGGTGACTCGTCGATAACTAAGCGTGAATCTGACAGCGCAACAAGATGCGGAGAATCTTGGGTTAGAATTACATCTACCTTCCACTTATAACGTCAGTGATGGTGAACATACTCACTTTACAATATTATCGGGGTTTAGAACATCGTAAGTCACCGAGATCTTGGTTCTTCTGACGTCGAGAAGAAGAACTCATCTCTGTGATCCTCAATACGTCGAGGAGCGTGCGGCATGAAACAAGTAAGTCGAGTCACTTCTTATCTATCTGCTGCTGCAAACCGACACTCGTCCTTAAGCGTCTCGGTGTGAAACTTTTATATCTCATTAAGCTGACCAATCATCTGAGACTTAGTATCTTCTACACCTTGCTGATCTAACATATATGAGATAAGGGGCGAATATATCACGATCAAGTATTCAAAGCGGATAGGAGATTGTAATAGTGGTAACGAGCATTGTATGACTCAACAAGCCATTGTGTAAAAATCCAACAATCTCCACTTATACTAAAGCAAACTTTTAGTATAAATGTGTTTCTACTAGCTATTACAAACAACCATCACTTTGTTACCCTCTTATACAAAGTTTCCTTTCTAAGTGGGTGCCGTGCATATCGAGTCCTCTAGCGTGTTCGCCGTAGACTTTTGCGGCGGGCTCTTCGTGAATGGATCCGCTAGATTTTCCGTCGTATCAATCTTTTCAATCAGACCCGTCTACCTCGTCTAACGATTTCGTGATGACATGGTACTTTCTCTCTGTGTTTGTCGCCTTGTGGGTCCGTGGTTCGAGTTTGCCTACACGAGTTATCACGATCTATGATACTCTTGGGCAAACTGGTACCACCTAGATCCTAGTGGTTCTGAACCATGACAACCTCCTAGCCTCAGGCGGCTACATACGGCTTCCATGGTAGAGTCCGCAATGCATCGCTGCTGAACTCACGTCAGGATCGCTCCACTCAGCCAGGTAAACACATAGCAGGGGTTGACTTTTTCATCACGGTCGAAACTCCAGTCTATAAACAGGCATTAGACTATCTGCATGGTAAACTAGCACATAATCTGCGAGTCCTTCGGTGCCCGGAGTATATGCTTCTTAGAGTCGATGAGCTTGTCGAGGTTAGGCGATATCTACTATAGCTACCGCGATAGCGGATATCGGTCTCGTGCATAACGCTACATGAGACTTCCTACGGGTGAGCGTGGAACTTGTCTCATTTCCTCTATCTCCTTTGCGGTCTAGGTGACTGCGTTTTGAATAAAGGAGCATGTATGCGAAAAGGTAGCAATCCTTTCTGGCGGTTTGCATACTAAAGCAGTAATCCGCGATATCAATGTAAGGCGCTTGAGATAAGCTCAACATTTTCTTGCGATCTCGGTAAACTTGATCCCAGAATGTCTTTGCATCTCCTAAGTCTTTCATTTGAAAGCGATCGGATAGAACTCTTTCGTCGATAATGCGCTTCACGTTGTTGCCGACTAGAAGGATGTCATCTACATAAAGTAGAAATACCACATCTCAGTTGACATCTAAGCAGATACACAAACTCTCGCTGAACAGCTGGGTAAATCCATAGGACTTTACCACCTCGTCAAAGCGTAAGTTCCATGATCGGGAGGCCTGTGAGTCCATATGGACTTATAGCTTATACTAGATCTCTTCCGCCTTTACCACATACTTACGGTTCTTTGCATAGATGTCTCTGCTTCCTCGAAGTGCCAGTTTAAAAAGCGGTTTTAACATCCATTGCCAAACCTCTAGGTTCAAGTGGGGCTTTATGCTAGAAGAATTACGATGGACTTGAGCATTCTTCTGCGAGGAAAGGTCATCGTAAATCGATGCCTGTCGAGTGTACCCTTGCACAAGCACGGCTTAAGAAACCTCTCATCGGAATCTCTCTTCCTCTTGTATATCCACTTACCTATGGCTTCCTTGCCATCTGGTAGAGTGTCTTTCATATACATCCATAGCCGTTGGACTCGTTTCTAAGTCCATAGCGGTGTGCCATGATCTTCATCTATATCTTGTATAGCCTCCTTGTATGTCCATGGGTGATTATTGCATGTTAGTCTGCTGGGACTAAATCGAAGATTCACCCACGAACATAAATCGCTCGGGTTGACGAACAACCACCACATCTGACGGTTACTGAGCCATGGAAGCGGTGGAGTGCGGATGCTTGTGGTTCTCACTTGCACAACTTCGTGTAGGGTACCACTATGCAGTCGGTATCTCGGTGGAACTCGACCCATTCAATTTCTTGAAGTATCTGGTGTCGATCCTCCACTAGACTCGGACATCTCGTACCTTGGCTTAATCGGTCGGTGGAATCGATCGCTAATTCTTGAAGAATGATTTCAACTTTGGACTTATGATTTTCATGTAGTCTCTTAGAAATCGAGCATTAGTGCTAATAATGACCTACGATCCTTGGGACTATAGAATAAACCACCTTCGTTCTCTAGGATAGCGATAAACGACGCTGTCGGATCTAGCCTCAGACTTATGTCGTGTTTGGTACATGTTGTTGGGCTGCATATCATTGTGGCTTACGGGCTTCGCCCGAACCACAACTTCGAAGGGGTCTTTCGTGACTTGGGCGGTACTAGATTTAGCAAGTATGCCTCCGTCTCTAAGGCATACCCCGAGCGAAATAGGCGATGTAGAATAACTCGTCATAGATCTAACCATTTCTAAAGGTCTGTTTCTTCGTTCGACACACCATTTCGTGGTGTGCGGTGAAATCTTGTTGGGGATGTAATCCACACTTCATAGATATCCATAAACTCGTTCTTGGTATTCGCCATGCAGCATCGGACCCATGATGACTTGATACTCTTACCTAACCGTCTCCTTAGCCTTAAACTCTTTGAATTTCTCAAAGCATTCGGACTTTCGCGTGAAGCGGTATATGTTCCGTACCTGAGTGTCGTCGTATAAAGTGACAAAATACCGTACCCCACGAGCTTGTGTGGACGCCGGTCCGAATCGAAATGGACTAACTCAACATTTCTTTGGCTCTATACCGCCCGCTTTGAAGGTGCGTCTAACTCTTACGCTCAATCTGATTCGCGGGGCGGGAGCGAATGCGGTGAGATCACGTCTTCCATTCTTAGCGGTCTTTGGATCCTGTTGAGATGATGTGACCTAATCTAAGATGCAGAGGAAAAGTAGAGTCATCTTCTTGAAGAACTTTCTCTTTTAGGGTTTGATGAAGATCTGACATAGTTATAGGTATTATGTTTGCGGAAATAGTATAAAGCGAATATATAGGTGCAACAGAATAACCGTCATTTCTTATGATAGAAACGACTATAAAAATAGAGAATATCCGTGAATAAATAATTTGAGCGAAACAAGGTTCCATAGAAAATCCGGCACATATAAAGCGTCTTTCAAAACTAAAGCTGTTGTCCCCAAACATAAAAAACATCTCCAGCTGCATACTTAGACTTTAGCCGCGTTGCCCATGGAGAATCGTTATCTCGCCATCAAACAACTCCCTTGTCGCGGGAACCCAGCAGGTGTAACAAACATGATCGGTTAGCGTATCTACTACCGAATGGGTAGAACAAGTCGCTAAACATGTTTCGTTACTTAAACAAGCGGCGTACCTTGAGCGCGAGCATGAGGCACTATGGCCTATGCCCGATCTTACGCCTTGAAGCACTTGCCCTATCTCTGGCTTCTATCACTCGTGTGGAACCATGTTCTTCTCTCATTCTCCACTATTTCCTTGCCCTACACGTTTGGTACCCCTTTCTATTTCCATTTTGCGATGAAAATTTTGGGCCCTTAGATGTGCTAGCAGAGCATGTGCTCCTTTCATAACTCCTTCACTGACAACGAGATCATTAAACAGCGACTAAGTGTAAACTCGGTCTTCTCATGATCGCGTTCACGAATTCTCAAAGACTTGGGCGGTGATTGAGGATGATATCGACCTTGGCCGCCGTCGATACCTCTCCCAGCGATCAAGACTATCCATGAGATGAGTCATGTGGGAGACATGTTCATGGACGAACTTCCTTGCTTCCGATCTTACCGCAGAGATTTCTCTCATTGTGTGGCGGTCTCCGTCCATGCCGCAAACTTACTCTCGAGACTTGACCAAATATCGATCGCGTCTACCATCGGTGATCTTTGCATTAAAACCTTTGGACATCGTGTCATCGTATAGCATTTAGCCATATTGTTTGACTTATTCAAAGTCTTTGACTCTCGCTCATTAGTCGATCGTCGATAGGGCATCGGGTTTAGGAAGTAGTGAGAACAAACATGTGTTCTTGACGATAAGAACATATTCCATGTTTCGTTTCCCTCGATAAAATTTGGACGGATAGACGGTTTTGTGCGAGCATATTGATAATCGGCGTAAGAGACATATCGAACGATAATGAAAAACACATAAGCATACGATCGCATATAATTATTATGATAATATTGTAACCTTTGATAAAACAATATTATTGAAACCTCCAATCGCCGAGGAATCCCATCTGAAGCCCGCGCGTGTGGGCGTTTACAATGAACCCCTCGACGGACTAAAATATACCTTTTGAGTGGTTTAATTTCAATCGATGCGACTTATCCTTATGACAAATGAAATTAGGATTGGACCTTACTAGACCCTCAACTATCGCAGAAGGGACTTGCGAATTGTACTTGAGGTGATGTCTAAGCATTGACCACAATTTTAACGGGAAAATGAATTCTTAGATTTGGTATACTCACTCGGACCATACCGCTTCAATTCAATTCTTTGTTATCTTTTATATCTATCTAGAGAACTTATGAAAATCGCACATGCAAAGCGAGCGTGTGAGCGTTTACATGAACTCCAACTACTCAATAGATTTAAAATGTTTTATTTAGAAATCTCATCTAACAAACTTATGATAAGCAGTGCAAGCAAGCACAGCGTGTGGGCGTTTACTCACGCGTCGTCTCGCTTTGTTTAGAGATCAAAAAGTGGAGTCTTGACATTTTAATTTGAAAAATTAATTTAAGGGTTGCTTGCTTAGTCTTTTTATTCAAAAGGTTTGTCCATGCGAGATCACGTAATCTAGCATGCTTTTCTATAGAACTCGACATGTAAAACATGCTCAGAAATTCTAAATATAGTGATAAGCGCGATAAACCTAGCACTTACTATGCGGTCAATTCGTAAAACACTTAAGGTTTGTCAGCGTAGTATAAACATACATAGCATGCTACGCATAATTTAAACATCACGACATGCATGAGCGATAAAAATAAAATAAACGTTCATGCGTGTCGTGAAACTGCGCATTTAAATCTAATCTATTACATAGATTTACAAAACTGAATAAACTTTGAAAGCAGACCTCGGTGCATGGCACGGACCATTCAACAAATGGGCCTCGGCGTGCTCGGAGCACGGACGGTCTGAAAGCGTGCGGGCGGGTCATTAGCGTCTTATGGCGTGCGCTGAAAGGCGAGCCCGTGAGCGATCTTCGGCACCGGCGTCGTGCGCGTGTCTTCGCGGACTTGCCATGATCGCTAAGCGATGCGACCGACGGCGGACCGCGCGGCCACCTTGGCGCCCGAGCGTCCGCCGAGGCGTCGTCGCCCGGCGGTCGAAACTCACGACCATGATCGTCGCGGCGTCCGGGTAACTCGCGTGAATGCACGCCGCCGCCCGCTAGCTCTCGCCGCTTGCTTGCGGCCGTATCTCGCGATCGCTCGATCGCTCGATCGCTCGCGTGGCGCCGAGATCTCGCTTGGCGCCGCCCATCGCCAGCGCCCTCGCGATCGCCGCCACATGAGCTCGCCTATGAATACCATCCGAGAATGCCAGCTACTGTTTTTCCCGTCGTTTCTTCTTCGCTCTTTCGTCTCGTTCTTCTTTTACGCAGATAAGATTACATAATAAAATCTAATCTAACCACGGATTTTCTCGTGGTGTAAACAAAACCAACAAAACAAAGCGAGCCACGATGAGCACATAATCCACATAATAAAGCAGCGAATAATCAAAGCGTGAATTAATCGCACAGAGCCGAGATTCTAACGGCTCGATACCAATCGAAACGTATGTTAACCAGGATCCATCTTGGGTGTTTCACATACATTGATTATCCTGCCTATATAATATAATTAACGCAACACGTTGGGGTTTACCGTGTTTACCTTGGATCGAAGAGGTCGATCGATCGGATCGGACTCGGACCGGAGACTTATCCCGAGTGCCCAATCTCCACGCGCGAGTGAGGGCGATCTATGGAGAATGCTTGAAAATCACCAATGCTCACTCACAAATTTTCTAGAATTCTCTCCACACAACTGGGGCCGAAATATGTCTTGATTAATGAGCATTAACCTAGACTTTATCTCATACCTTATATTTATAATGCACACCTTAATCCTATATGGAATATTACCATAATCTATATGGAATATTACCATAATCCTATATGGAATATTACCATAATCTTAGGATTATTTCCATACTCGTGGGATTATTTCCATACTCGTGGATTATTACCATAATCTTATATGGAAAGGATCTTGCATATACCATAATATAATTATATCCTTGTGGATAAAGAGAATAAAATCTTTCCTTTGAGAGCACATAGGGGCCGATTTTCTTGTAGCTATGGGTCTGGAGGGCCGCAGTGATCAAAGTGAATAAAGATGGGCCTCAAATAAATTAATTATCTTATGTTCAGCCCGAACATAAATTAATTTATAAACATTCGATCATGCCACAGAAAGAATGTTGACTTACCCTTTATCGAAGTTGAGTCGGGCTTGCACTTAGACATTCACAATCCGTTTTAAGATATCGAAGCTCCATTAATCATTTATACAATCGCTTAAAGCGACACAACTTCATTTCTAAGTAGTACCACTCAACCTTATTATTGTACTTGAGCTAACTCGACCTGCGGTTTAGTACAATAAACCTTTGAGCTCCTTAAGGGACGTCATCGTCCTAAAGCGGATACGGTGACTCGTCATGAGTAACTAGCGTGACATACAAGCACGCCACCACCCAGATCGGAGAATCTGGGTTAGAACATATAACCCTCACCCATAACAAGTCAAAGTGATGGTCGGAACTCATACTCACTAATACCTTATCGAGGTTTAGAACATCGTAAGTCATCCGGATCTTGGTTCTTCACGCGGTCGAAGAGAACTCATCTCACTTGATCCTCCAGATACGTCGAGGCGTGCCAGCATAGACAAGACAACTAAGTCAAGTCACTTCTATCTATACTGCGCAAACCGATAACTCGTCCTTAAGTCGCCTCCTCGGTGAAACTTTTATATCTCTTAAGCGACCAATCATACGACTTCTGATCTTCACACTTGTATGATCTAACATATATAGATAAGGGGACGATGATATATGCAATCAAGTATTCAAAACGATAGGAGATTGTAATAGTGGTAACGGAAACATTGTATAGCTCAACAAACGCTTTCAGATATAAATCCACAATTTCCATCCTCTTTCACTTTCAAAGCTTTTAGAGAGATCATTTACCTCATTCAGGTGAGCTTGATGTGATGGAGTGTTGAGCATTGTCGTGATCTCTAGAAGTCTAGTGACTCAATCTAGACTTAACTTTGAGAGGAGATTTGGATTCGAAGCAACCGCTCGATACCACTTAATGTACCTCAATCCTAAGTACTAATTAGCGGAATGTTATTTGAAAGCGGGATTAAGAAACACAATTCTAATATAAAGTACTAAGTTGTAGACATATATCGGGATATTCCTAGAACTCGTTCGAGGTTCGACTAAACATATTATACATATGAATTTATAATCGTGCAGCAAAACATGTGATATATACATAGACGATGTACAATCAAGGTATACTATCGAGCAACATTCATATTGCTCAACCTTGCCCATCGCATCACTCACCAATCGCATATTTAAAACAAATATCGGCGAGTACAAAATGCACTCAGGGACTCATGCAAAACATTTATCAATTTAAATCACACGCGCCCATCACGTAATCACACGAGGTTTTAATTGAAATGGTTTTGCTTACTAAACATTTATGTCATTTTCCATAAACGCGTCCAGGAGCATTTTCCTACTATGTATGATCCATATCCATTTCCTTCATTTCTCATATCTCAGTCTCATAAATCATCTCATAATCATTCCGAGGAGGAGGCCTCCTCACGGACGCCTGACCGGTAGAGCACCTTTCGCCACAAAAATAGTGCATAAAATCCTTGCCATTAGCAGGGATACGAATCTCAATCATCCTTGTGGGTACTTACAAGGATACAATTCAAACATTTCATAAGTGGGAGCTACCCAACAATATGCATCATTCGATCATGGATAGGATACATCATAAAACATAAACATTTTGGGGGTAATTAAATAATCATTTCACATCATTTCTTGCGAATAAGCCGTGAATAAATCATTTGATAAGCAATTTATCTTTTGAGTATAATAAAGCCCACCGACTGTAGTTTTCTTAGATCAATTTCTTTCTTCGACTCGCTCATCCGCGTCCAACCTTTACGAAACGCTTTAGATCGTTGGTCACGCTCTTTCGAGTTTTCAAAGTTTAATAAAATTTGATAACTATAATATAATAATTAATTTCATACGAATTCATCATAATCAATCGCGTATCTTAACTAAACATTTCTCGTGGATGAGAACATGATAATTTTCGATTATCACTTAATTTCAAAGCATGATTAGCTTTTAATTGAAACCATAGATATCTGTAATCTTAGCATAATAAACAATATTAACAAACAACAAAATAAGCTAGCATCATTCCTCATATTTTCATATTTCTATCATTATTAACATAGCATGTATATTAAAATCTACGTTGGAAATCGAAAATCTTAACGTATAAATAAAGATAGTTCGATTCCTAACCTTTAACCGTTAATGATTTTAGTGCAAATGATTTTATAACAAGGGTTTGGGATTTAAAATAAGAACACTCTCTTCTCTTTCTTTCATAAGCTCACGGTAAAGCATGGTTTGGGAAGAGAGAGATGCTTTGTTTGATTCTAAACACTTACGGAATAAAAACAAGTATTACACCTTATTTCAAACACCCCTCACGGTTCACTCACACCAAACAAGCATGAGATATTTTATTTGCTTTATGACTTCACCATAGTAAATGTCATTTACTCACAAAATAATTGAAACAACATCCTTGATTTTGATTTACAAAGTGCTGACACTATCTCTCACACAATTGAGGAAGCTTTAAAATTTGTCTTATACATATAACAAATATCTAGCATTAACTACATGGTAGCAAGTCGAAGAAGAGTTCGAATAAACTTCCAACCTCGATTTGTCGAGCATTTTACGGCTCCTTCATATCACACACATCATTGATCATCTTCATTTACTTTACTTGGTTAATGTGCAAATTATATCCCACTTGATTCATTAAATCACAACATAGAAAATCTAGCAAGAAACTCGAGTAAATATTGTTACCTGACAATGGTCAGCAATTTCCATTCTTATGTGCCAAAATTTGATTTTCTTGCTATTATTATATATATCATAATATATTTTAGATGATAAATTATATCATAGGAAAAATTATTAGAATTATTTCATGTGTGAAACCACAATTTCGAAATTAGGGTTTTCAAATACTACTTTTAATAAATAATCCTTAATGCTCTAGCTTTATTTTAATGATAAATAATACTCTAATTACCTAAAATAATCATAGAAATTTAAATATCATAATTCCTTGATCATTAGACTCATTTTCTAATCGTCTCTAAGCGTTGCGTTTGAAGCGTCTCAAACGTTCATTATCGACCTATCTCAAAAGGTCGTGGTAAAATCGTAATCACTTTAGTAAATCATTCCATTAATAATGAAATTTAATTCTAAGCCATTGCAGAAAAATTAACGTAATATTAACTATCGATATTGATACGTTAAAATACTAGCAGAAAATTTATATAAATATATTCCTTAATTCACAATCATTAGTGAATATGATATAAAATTCATTATCTCATAAATAATCGAAATCATTATTGGTAATTTACTAATTCGACTTTGAGCGAAACCACAATTCGATTTTAATTATCGTAATTAGCTTTAAACCTTAGTTACATTCCACCCAAAAGAAATTTAGTCCGAAATTTGCATACCTCAGAAAAATATGGGGTTTCTTGCTAACATCTTCTTTTCACGTGATTTCCTTTTGTCCATGGTTTCTCCATTGACTTTCATTAAAGACGAAGCTTGATTCTTAATCATTGAATCTTACGATCAAAATAGTCGAGATTTTTCATCTCAACTCATATTTGAGTTAAGGATCACGTTATTATGATGCATTACGTGATTTGGTAATGTATTTCTTTAATTGTGACACGTGGAAAGATTTTGTACATTCCCAAATTTGGCGGAGTACCAATCTATAGACTCTTGGGTCTATTATTTCTAGGATCTCGTGGTCATATAAAGCGTGATCTCAACATTCCTTAAACCTTGAACTTTATAATTTCCTTGATGGAGAAATTTTAAGGAACTTATTTTCGCATTAATGCGATTCGGATCTCAGCGTATCGCTAAGACTTTTATACGTCTGAACTTCTCTTATTCGTGCCTCATTTGGTAGATATCTTAATCATTTCATTTATGTTGTCGGGACCTATACTTCTCCACCTACTTTATTACAATAAAGTGGTGGTCGATCTTCTTTCCTCATAATGCCTCATATGGCTATATTGATCGTTGCTTGCTGACTATGGTCGTAGTGAACTTAACAAGTGGTACAACATGTTTCCATTGCTCCTGATTAACATTAAAGTCCTCATCGTATCCTTAGAGCGTTCATATTGTCCTTTTATCGTCCATCTCCGTGAATGACATCTATGTTAAGGTTCAATCTTGTGTCAACTCCTTTTGTGAGCTAGTTCAAAGTCTGAGGGTAAACTTGGAATCTCTATCGAAGTGATAGGTTTTGGTATCCTAGCAGAACACGATCTCCCTTATGTCTGGCGAGCTAACTCGTGGATCTCAGTCATCCAGAATAGGCGAGGTGAGCATATTTGGTGAGTCGATCCACTACTACCCATATAGAGATGTTCTTCTTTATGACTTTGGTAAAACCGTCATAAAATCCATTGCAATGTCATTTCATTTTCATTTGTGTACCTTAGAGTTATAACCTCTTATAAGGACATTGATACAATGTCTTCACTTGTTGGTGAGACATGCTCGACAATATGGTTATATCTCTTTCATTTCTTACTATCTAACTTTTCTTGTAAATCATAATATATCTTAATCTTTGCTGGTAGTGATCGAGAATATCATGAGCTTCACTCATGATTTCATTTCAAACTTATTATTGCTAAAATATATATATAACCTTTCCTTTATTATTTTAGTACCCTTTTTCTCAAGTGCGTGGTAATCGTGAGGTGTAGTCATGACTCATGATCGTCTCAGTTGTCAACCAATTCTATCTTCACTCCTTCAAACTCTTCAACGAGTTTTCTTCCTTTGAAAGAGACATCCTAATTTGGATTGATTCTTACGACTCGAGGCATCGTACCACATTTGCCTTTCTTGGGTGATAATTTATACCACGATCGTAATCCTTTACCAATTGACCATCTTCTTTTCTGTTTAAGTCTCTTGCTCGAAGAAATAATCCACACTTTTGTGGTTTGTGAAGATTTCACAATTCATTCCTTATAGGTGTTACTCCAAACCTTTTGATCGTATACTCTACTATTTCAAGTCGTGAGTTGGGTAATTCCATCCATGAGGTCTAAGTTATTTTGGTGCGTTGACTATCATCTTTCTCACTTTATCTGACCTCTCATTTTGGTCTATGTAAATTTATTCCTCTATTGAGGTATCGTGTTTATCGGCCTTGCTACCTTAGAAATTCTTCATGAATCTCCGATAATAGTCAATTTATCAAAAATTCTGATCTAATTTTAGGTCGTTGGGACTTCCATTCATACACTTTGGTAGAAATTTCGATCTCATTTTAGGTTATTCCACTTTGGTTCTTCTCGAAGACACAATGTGCGAGGAACATTACTTCTTTAAGCCCAAATTCATAATACTAAACTTGGCAAAATTTGCTCGGTTCTAAATGTCAGTAAGGCAGGTCCTCCGATGTTCTTTCTCGCTCTTCATATGGATAAGAACATCATTCAAAAGATTAAGACAAACTGTCTAAGTATGTGTGGAACACTCATTTTGAGGTTCATTAAGGGTTGGTACATTAGTTAGTCCGAATGGCATAACTATAATCTCATAGTAACCATATCTTATTCGGACAATTCGTTTTCATACTGAGATACCATTATATGAAAACCATATTATATATCTCATCAAAATGCCTCAATGAGGACTTTCCATACATTAATTACGGTCGGTCTATCAAGCCGAGATTACAGCCCGATCCATCAAAATTTTGACACCATTTCAACATATTCACAAAATATTCAAAACTACGTTTATTTTATACATTCTAACCATACCATTTTCAACATAATCCACTATCTACATATAAGTCTCATATTATCATAGGATTCTTCTCGAGTGGCCTTCGTCGGAATCGTACTCCTCAATTGGAAATTTACCTTTTTCCGTGCGTTTTCCTCAATCTCCGACGATCTACCTCTTTCACGAGCCGGGTCCTGCGCTCCCTGTCTTCTTGATGCTAGAGGTTTGTGTTGTTTTATCGAAATTGAGTTGAGTTGGTAGCGGTAATTCCCCAATCCTCGAGGCGATAAGATCTATCATTTTCCCTTCGTCTCTTCTTGGTATAATTGCGCACAAGGCGCGGGTAGCATTTGGAACATCGGTATAACCATTCCTTTATACCATCTTTGTGTAACTTGCGGGAACGGAGACAAGTGCTCGTGGGTGCCGTTCCATCGCATTATATGTATACTTGAGTGCTTGACAAATCACGGTAATACGCCCAAACTTTGGAATTTTCTACATGGAGAATATATTCTCTTGATACTTCTTTTGCAAAACCTTGCTTCTGTTGGCAACGACGGATAAGTTGTTGGATATCATCCTCGTTCGTCACTCCATAGTTCGAGCATCCTTCCAAGGTGGAAATTCTTCAAAAATGTCCTAAATCCATGCCAGTTTATAATAAAACCGATCGCTCTTGTGAGTTCTAAATTGTAGGCCTTGGGTTAACTTTTACCCGTAATACTCCTTTTCACCATGCAAAGCGTTATTTCTAGATAAGCGGACTTAAATTTAGGCAATTGAGGATCAAAAAAAAAAATCTCGTCGTAGAATTTCAATGGAGAGACTATGTCCATGTTTCTAATCACGTGAGTGACATACATTTCGAAACTTACATTTCTTGAATTATATCGTTTCACATAGGCGTTACGATCCAAATTAATTGTTAGAACCTTAGGCGATCCTAGGTCAATTCTAAGTTTGAGCAACCGTGCGATGGCCATAATTCATATAGGTGAAGAGACTTTTATTTTCTCTATTCGTTTATCACGAATTGGTTCTATCGTTTCTACACATACTTGTGCGATGTTAGAATGTAAAGCACCTATATTGAACAAAATATTATAGGTATTAGAAATTTTCTCATACCTCAGGCACCTCAGTCTTTGTTCGTTTTTTGGTCAGAAATGCAACACGGTCTCTTGTGTTTCGTACATTCGATTAAACATTTATTCATATATTATTGTCCTTTCCTGGGACATTATGTTTCCTTTCTATGACCACATTACCTCGTTCACCATATCCTTCTCGGGTACGATGCAGTTATGCTTTTATTAATAGCATGCAGTTAGGTTTATATCAACCTATCTTCGATATTGATATCTCGATAATTTAATCTTGTCGTAGAGATCGCGATGTCTCTATCACTATCATTCATTCCGATCTAGTATGAATGATTCAATTTCCTTTTCTCTTTATCGATCTTGGAATATATCTCCATATATTCTTACTTTAAACTCCTTCGAGAGAAAATCCTTATACTAGCATCTAGCGCCATCATTTGTAATATTCTTTTAGGATATATTCATTTCTTCTAAATCTTTATTGATTCACCATGCAATTTCAGTAGGGTAAAATCCTTTGTCCACTGAGGGCGTATTATACTTTGCCTTGACGTCGAATATCTTTACGATTTTCTCGACATTCGATGATTGCTTCTTCCATGTGGAGATACTTAATATCTCACTTTATTGATCGTCACAAAAGTATTAGGGATAAACTTTCAATTAGATTCACTTAAGATCCTTTCATGTGAATCTTTTCATCATTCTCTTGGATGTATTCCTTTGCAAGGTCTATAGAAGCTATCTTGCTTGTTAATTACTAAGACACACAAACAAGCGTTTTGTGCAAAATAACTAGAGTACTAAGATTTATTTCAAATAATGAATCTATTTCTTAATCCTTTTCTTTACTTGAGGAATTACCTTACTTATCGAGTCGTAAAGCTTAGCACTTATATCATATCGTGGCTATCTCGATTGTATAGCTTGTAATTTCTTGACTATTCTTGACTTACATCCTTTTTCTTGAGCATGGTATCAAAGTAATATTACTTTCATTATATTTGATCCTTACTCTGGGACTAGAACCGTATTGTCCTATTGCTTGGTAAGGTAGTACATTTGTACACCATAATTTAAATTCGAGCATCTCATTACCATGTCTTGACTTTGGAGATATTCCCTCCATACTTGATTTACATGCTAGGACTATCCTAGGCTGTTCACACATCTAAATGATTATGATTCCTCAATCATCTTATCATTGATTTAATCAGTCTCATTACTTGGAATCGATTATCTGACATAATCTCATTTATTGAGATATAAGCGAGATTTATTATTTGAGATGCTATCATTTCTTTACATGTATATCACTTGAAAAGAATATTTTGCATGCATCTTCATTCTTTAAACATGTCCAACCTACTAAGGAGGATTTAAGGACAAAAAAATCTTAAAGATAAGTTGTAATCTCTATTATGACATAATAAGGAAATTATATCCCAGGATATCATATACTTCCTTCACTTCTACTCTTGCATCCTATGCTAAGAGTATCTCATTCATAATATTTCATCATTATAACGTCACATGAAGATATAACTTCACTGTTATCGGTCTTTGAAAAGCCCATCAAGGGTCATCACAGTCCATGTTCATAGGAAAATATCTCGTCTCATCGAGATCTTATTACATCATAACTTCTTGATGTCTATCCTTTCTGATCTCAAACTTTTAGGTGACCCAAAATAAGTCACCTCATCATACACGATGTTTATCATTTTACTACTTGCTTGGTGACAAGGTAAATCAACCTTCATCATCTTATTGGTTCCAAAATTTGAAGAAAATTCATCTGACGTTTACAAAGTGCGGTCTCACAAATCAACACAACATCTTTTAACGATTGAATCCATATGCTCTTTGAGCTGAATAATTGGGATCGGGGTCCGAAGACCGAATGACGACTATTGAGATTTCTTTGGTCATATGGGCTGGCGGACCCGTCACAAATATTTTCTCGGTCACACAAGGTTTTGGTTTCAAAGGACATTTTATAAATCTTTGAGTTATAAATTTCTTTCAAACAATGAGACCTCAGTGATTTCTCAATTGGCTCTAGGTCGTAGAGTTAAACTCAATGACAGTGGGTAATGAATAGAATTTGAAACCTTATATAACTTATAATAGGTCATCATCAAAGGTTCTCATGTATGTCATAGCTCTACTTGTACTCTTAAATCTTGTCTCTAATAACTTTCTAAGATTCTTATCATACTCTAAAGTTCTCATTCTATAAAAATCATAGAACTAACTTCCACTGATTCTCGTAATTTCTGGAGAAAGAATCGGGGTTGGATCCTCGTAACAATTAAATTAAGCGAGTTAGAGTGCGTGGCGAAAACAATGCATAAATCGGAGTTAAAGCGAAGGAGAGCGGGTCAAAACAAAACTACTGCGCAGTGCAGTTTCGCCAAGCCGAAGTCATTCTTGTTTTGAAAACTCACATTGTTTTTGTTTCAACGAAAAGTCATAGTCGATTTGGAGTTCCGTCACGTGACGTCCAAATAAAGACTATACTCATGTCACTTATCGCATAGTGACATTCATCATCTTTTCCATTACGAGCTTAAATTTTTCGTCGTTATTCATTTCGAGATTCTCATCTAGATCTCGTTTACTGTTCTCGGGAGGAATAAAATTCTCATAATTTATCCTTGATGTTCTTTTGCAAATGGGATCATGCGTCTTAAAATCTCGTTCTTTAGGGATGACATACATCATCATAAACAACTTTAAGATTTGAAATAAAATTTCAAATATTCATAACACACTCATGTGTATTATGTACTTCTGAATTTCAAGAATTACATATCATATTTGACATATAAATATCCATTTTGAGCATTTTCATACATTCATAACAATAAATCATTATTGAATTTCAGAATTCAAACATTTCATTTTACATATCTTTGTCAATACTTTCCGTATGACATTATCATACGTTGGTAGCGAACCAACAACTTTCCTCATCATCTCAACATCCTCCTCATGAATTTTCAACTCTTCACAACATAAAATTCATTTGCAACATTTGCAATAACTTTCATTTTCATGAAAATTCATTTTCCACCTTCAAACTTTTCGTTTTCAAAACCGAGAAAATCATTTATCTAGCATACTCAAATCCTTTGTTTTCCTTAAATATGCGGTCTCATTCGCATATTGTTGGAATCCTTTGAGCTTTCCATAAATATGCGTCCATACCGCATATTGTGGAATCTCTTTTATTCAAAACTTTATGCGAAGAAAAATCATTTCCATCCTTTTCACTTTCAAAGCTTTTGAAGAGGAATCATTTACCTCATTCAGTTGAGCTTGATGTGATGGAGTGTTGAGCATTGTCGGTGATCTCTAGAAGTCTAGTGACTCAATATAGACTTAACTTTGAGAGGAGATTTTGGATTCAAAGACGAACGCTCGATACCACTTTGTAACAGCCCTCACACCTAAGTCTTGATTAGCGGGGCTGTTATTTAAAGCAGGATTAAGAAACACAATTGTAATATAAAGTACTAAGTTGTGAGACATATATCGGGGATATTCCAGAACTTCAAGCGTTGGTTAGACTAAACATGTTATACATATGAATTTATAATCATGGGAAAACATGTGATATGTACATAGACGATGTACAATCAGGTATACTATCAACGACATTCTATTGCTCAACCTTTGCTCCATCGCATCACCTCAATCGCACATTTAAAACAAATGCGAAGCGAGTACAAAATGCACTCGGTGGACTCATGCCAAAACATTTATCAATTTAAATAACACGCCCATCACGGTAACACGACGGTTTTAATTGAAATGGTCTTACTAAACATTTTCTCATTTTCCATAAAGCGTCCAGGACATTTTCCCGTATGTATGATCCATATCCATTTCCTTTCATTTCATATTCGTCTCATAAATCATCTCATAAATCATTCCGCACGGAGAGGAGGCCTCCCATGGACGCGCGTGACCGCCAGCCACCACTTTCACACGTACAAAATAGTGCACAAAATCCTTGCCATTCCGGCCGAGGATACAATTCTCAATCATCGCTGGGTACTTACAAGGATCTGAATTCAAACATTTCATAAGTGGGAGCTACCCAACAATATGCATCATTCGATCATGGATAGGATACATACATAAACATAAACATTTTGGGCGGGTAATTAAATAATCATTTCACATCATTTCTTGTAATAAAGCATCGTAAATAAATCATTTGATAAGCAATTTATCTTTTGAGTATAATAAAGCCCACCGATCGTAGTTTTCTTAGATCAATTTCTTTCTTCAAGATCGACTCGTCCGTCCGCGTCCAACCTTTACGTAAAAACTTCTTTAGTACGTTGGTCACGCTTCGAGATTTTCAAAGTTTAATAAACTTTGATAACTTATAATATAATAATTGAATTCCTTAACGAATTCATATGTCGTCCAATTAGTATCTTGACTAAACATTTCTCGTACTTGATGAGGCGAGATATGTTTAACTATTTCATTTAACATTTTAGGTTAAGCGTTCAACGCGTATTCCGTTTTTGATATAAAGATTTCATTTATGAAATCTTTTCTCAATGAGATTTTCTTATAATATTCGTTTCGTATTAGTGTATTTATGAGCATTTCATCGTTAAATCAAAAAGTCAACAATTTTGACTTTTCTTAATAAACTTTCAAATTAATAACATATTTGATATCTAATTTCAATATAAATCGATTTTCAATCGATTTCTTTTCATAAATCCTAATTCTCGATTTTTCATGCAAATCGATAAACTTTATTTATATTTTACTTTAATATTAATTTACTTATTCATTTTACATCACTTTTCATTTCTAACGTTATTTAATATAACGTTTGCTATAAACATAGTATACTATGTTTATAAAATTCCATAAATTCTCAATGGGTCTAAAATATATTTTAATCGTATAATATATGATCTTTCTTGATAAAAGAATTTAATACTCTTAATTTATCAAGCTCAGCTGGTTCTCTACTATTAATACTCAAACTTCTTCAAAATTTCTTATAAAAACATAATGTTCTATATTATCATAGTATCATAATATGTATTAACATTAGCTATAGAAAATTTGGACATCTCTATCCATGCCCTATAGCTCTCGATTTTTTTCAAAAATTATCAAACAAATTCCTAAAATTCTAATTAAATTACACAAGACCTAAACATCATCTTAGATCATCAATCTAGTATAATATCCAACAATTATAATTTCTACATCAAGGTATCAAATCTTATAGCTCACGGTTCTTAGCAATTATATACCAAACATTTTATAAAATTTCTACAAAATTAC
This sequence comes from Salvia rosmarinus, assembly GCA_036937905.1. Taxonomy (NCBI): domain Eukaryota; kingdom Viridiplantae; phylum Streptophyta; class Magnoliopsida; order Lamiales; family Lamiaceae; genus Salvia; species Salvia rosmarinus. The sequence continues at coordinate 24,398 of JAODLM010000168.1, forward strand.
ACTATGCTTAAACCTTATAATATAATAATATAACATCATAATATTTATCAATACCAACACAATTCAACATACTAATACTTTAGCATTTTAAAATTCTAAAACATGAACAAATAATTTCCAAAATTCATAAATTCACATAGTCCATAATCAATACCTAGATCAATAATATGCTATCATATCATTTAAATAAAATTTATACACAACATATAATTTTGTATCATTTTCGTACTTAACAATTAAATAGCATATGATTTCCATAAATTCCAAACAATTTACTATGAGTTCTATTATCATCATAAATCACTAATTCATCAACTAATGAACATGATAATTTTCGATTATCACTTTTAATTTCAAAGCATGATTAGCTTTTGATTCAAAACCATAGATATGCTTAATCTTAGCATAATAAACAATATTAACAAACAACAAAACATGCATATTCATCCTATTTTTCATATTTCTATCATTTATTAACATAGCATGTATATTAAAATCTAACTGTTGGAAATCGAAAATCTTAACGTATAAATAAAGATAGTTCGATTCCTAACCTTTAACCGTTGTCGATTTTAGTGCAAAGGATTTTATAACAAGGGTTTGGGATTTAAAATAAGAACACTCATCTCTTTTCTTTCATAAGCTCACGGTAAAGCATGGTTTGGGAAGAGAGAGATGCTTTGTTTGATATTCTAATCACTTATGGAATAAAAACAAGTATTACACCTTATTTCAAACACCTCTCACGGTTCACTCACCCAAAGAAGAGTTCCAAATAAACTTCCAACCTCAATTTGAGCATTTTACACCCTTCATATCACACACATCACTTGATCATCTTCATTTACTTTACTTGGTTAATGTGCAAATTATATCCCACTTGATTCATTAAATCACAACATAGCAACTAGAGAAACTCACGTAAATATTGTTACAATGATGGTCACGGCAATTTCCATTCTTATGTCAAAATTTGATTTTCTTGCAATTATTATATATATATATATCATAATATATGTTTTAGATGATAAATTATATCATAGAAAAAATTATTAGAATTATTTCATGTGAAAACCTAATTTTTGAAATTAGGGTTTAAACTACTTTGTTCGATAAATAATCCTTTATGCTCTAGCATTATTTTAATGCTAAATAATACTCTAATTACATAAAATAATCATAGAAATTTAAATATCATAATTCCTTGATCATTAGACTCATTTTCTAATCGCTCTAAGCGTTGGCGTTTGAAACGTCTCAACGTTCATTATCGACCTATCTCAAAAGGTCGTGGTAAAGTCGTAATCACTTTACTAAATCATTCCATTAATAATGAATTTAATTCTAAGCCCACTTAGAAAATTTACGTATTAACTATCAATATTGATCGACGTTAAAATACTACTCGAGAAGAATTTATATAAATATATTCCTTAATTCACAATCATTAGTGAATATGATATAGAATTCATTATCTCATAAATAATCGAAATCATTATTCGATAATTTACTAATTTACTCGAGACGAAACCCTAATTTACGATTTTTAATTATCGTAATTAGCTTTAAACTGGTATTACATTCTCTAAAGTTTCCCAATTTTATCGGTTCGCTCGGGCTCTTGAACAAATCTTTGGCTTTGTTGCGTAGAGAATCACATGCGATCCGGATTGTGTCTTGTGGCCCCATTCGCTTGATGGTGTCACAAATGTCGAGATCGATCTCGAGATGTGCATTCGGGTCTTCGTAACTCCTCCCCAAGCTCTCCTTGCCATCCTTGATCGGGCGCTTTAATTGAAATTGTTCGCGTCCACTTGCGGGCCCCATCCTCCTCCTTGGAATTGTTCGGTGGGAGGTCGGTATGTAGTTCGGAAGTCTCGTCTGGAGCAGAGACAAGGTCCCATATTCGCCATCCAGCTGCATCTCTGAAATCGGCTAGCATGCGTGCAGCTTGCTCGGGAGGAATGCCCTGTTACGTGGATTAGCTACCATTGCAGCCTTCTTCTCTCTCGTCCTTCTCCTTGGGAATTTTCGAGCTCGGGGTCAAAGGTTGTTCGGTGTCCCGAGATCTTGTGATCATAAACTACACGGAGAAAAGAGAGCAACTCGACAAGAATAAATAAATAATATAATATATATAACTTGAATTAATAAATCCAAATCGTCAAATTATTCCTATGTGATCTTAACAATCCCGCGCCAAAATTTGATCGACAATTTGATCGCATGCGAATAAGCACTAGTATAAGGTAAGTCGAGTATCGTATCCACGAGATTGCAATCCGAAAACACGAAGCTAATTCAACGAAACTTCATTATCCAGAACAGATTTGGTTTAAAGGTTTATGGCTTGATAATTAAATCAAGCAAAGGTGACAACAAGAAAATAAACTAAAGCAATAAAAACTCGAAAGAGATATGAAGAAAGACTAACCAGGGATGCACTAATCCTATCCACAACGTATGTTTATCACCTTATTATTAACCGTTTTAATCCGATAAGATGGAAGATCACATATGTAGCCAACAACTTGATTCGATAATTGTGACAATTTCTCTATTACATTCGTCTAGAGGAAAATAAGCAACTCCAAAGGATCACAAAGAATATGCTTCCTCTGAATGTTCCTATCTCGATTACGATTGAGACTTATCCGTATCATGCATTCAAGATCGATTGACAATTAAATTGTTACGTAATTAGCGCAACTATGATATGTATCAAGATTGATCATAAATCAACACATATAATTAAGCACCAAGAATCATGAATCAATGCAGAAGGTAAATAACAATAGCGAGGAATCACAACATATAGGATATAATCATGCAAACCCTAGGATTAGAGCGAATTTAGCTAGACATAATTAACGAAATAAAATACGAAATAATCATAAAAATACGAATTAAATAGATAAAACCCGTAGAAGCGTCGAAGAACAATGGTTGAGTTCGTATCCAAACCCAACGGAAAAGCGGAAAAGCGATGGAATTCCTTGGACTGAACGTTCCAAAGGTTAACAATCGTAGAACTAAAGCTAGACGAAGGAAAACTAAAGCTAGAATTAATCTAAATCAAAACTAAACTGAAAATAAATGGAAAATAGAAAAAGCGAGGAAACGTGTAAATGTATTGGGAAGGTTAGGGGGAGGTAATGCTTTATAGAATTGGGTGAAACCTAATTTTCCACTCCGCCTCTTGGCGCGAGCTCGTCATGACTCGTGTGCATCCTTCTCGTCTCGGCCATCTTGGTTTCAGGCGGTCTGGTCCGGACTCGCCTCTGCCATACCGCGGTCTCTGGGTGTGGTCGCGTCGAAGGAAAAATCGTCGCGTCATGGCTCGCGCCATTGGGTGCTTTCGTGCCATGGACTTTCCCCGCTTGTCTTTGGTGTTCTCGCGGCCTACCTAGCGGTCGCTAGGCGGTCGCGAGCTTCCCTCGTAAGCATATGCGGCGCTCCCTGAGTATGGCTGTCGGTGCAGGCTAGTGGCCGAAGGGGTAGCTAGCCTCATTTTTCCTCGTCGCTGTTCTTCGTTCCATGCTTGGTTTCAACTTATAAGCCTACAAAACACCAAGCGGAACCCAAGGCGATATCTTCCAAAAATAGTAAAAGCATTGAGATCCAGATATAAGCGCACTTTATCGATCTAAAATCATCTTTAAAATCAACAATAAGCGTGTAAAATGCGTTTATCAATCAATCATTCTAAAATTTTCTTTGCACATGTCTAAACTTCTTGCGACAAAAATTATGGTACAACTTCTGTTTTGGCCATCCTAAAGTTCTTCAACCATCGACATAACTTTCACACCTTGCATTCATGCCAAACAATGCATATCGCGGTCTAACTAACATAATCACGTCCTCGTTCATGGCGGTTGTACATGACATAAGGATGTTCATCTCTTCAAAATAGATCTTATGTCGACTATTTGCGAATCCGCTCAACAAACAACACCTTTGAGTCCTTCTTCCAACAAACAACACCTTTGGAGTCCTTCCTCCCTTTGCTAAAAGCTACAATTGCCAAATTTTGGTTGAATTTAGCACTTCACTCGTCGACCTCTCTCGTGAAGAAGTTTTCCGGTGACTTGACAAAGTCAACGATTCATTTCCATACATCGGATTGACTTCATGTGCTCATAGGAATGAGGAAGAGACAAGATGAGCCTTAACGTCTTATCCCCATCTTCAATTTTCACTTCATTGCTTCTAGTTCGGAGATAACACCATTAAGAGTACTCAAATGATCCGAAATTTTCGTACCTTTATCCATCTGCGGTGTGAAATTATTCCTTGGTACAACCGATTTGAGATGCCCGGCAGTGCAGCTTCGCTTTTCCCAACTCGCACTCAAATCCCATACATTTGCAAGAATGTTCTGCAACATAGGCAATTTACTTGTCGTCCTAGATCCGAGATCCTCCCAATCTTCATCACTAATACGAACTTTAGTTTTTATCTTTAGTTGAACCCGCCTACCTTTAAAGCCTGTGCAGTTATATCAATACATCCGACTTGCACCACAAGCAAAATTGATTCTTCTTCAATCTCTCCGTCGAACTTCATTGAACTTGAAGCCCTTGACATAAGTTTCCACCTGAAATGAATAGTGCCTCATGAGAGACACCCAAACTTTTCTCGAAATCATTTCGATGTGGAACATCGACAACAAAACCGAGAGCATACTGGAATATCAGAGAGACTGACCAAGCTCGATACCATTATTGGGACATCGAGTACCTCATTCATACTTAGGAAAGAAATGAAAATTAGGAGAAAAGAACAACAATCTCAACACAAAATTTTACGTGGAAAACTCCAAAATCGGAGAAAACCATTATCCAGAGAGGAAAATTCACTATATGATAAATTTCTACAATCGCGTTATACTCTCCCTCTCGACCCTCTACACTATTACAAATCTTTGACAAACTCTAACCTACTATCAAGATTCTCATAAGAGAAACTAAGAAATGAATTTAAACTAGAATTTAATCATATGACTATAATGTAGTGATTGATGCACTTGAAACAAAGAACTTTATGCTCCTATATAATACTAAGGAGCTCTCACTTTTACAAAATCAATGTGGACAAGACTCTTTTATTTTAACGAGTAGGAAATTCCAATATTTAGAACAAAATAGGACAAAATTATCGACTTAATTCCAAATATTAGAGAATAGAGTAAAATAATAAAATAGATTACTCATCCTTGATCTAAAGTAGTGTACACGAAACGCTGCTCTTGTTACGGTAATTCATGTAATTTAAAATTTTAAATAAGTCATGAGAATAAATTCTTTCACACGTTAGAGAATTTATATAAATCATAAATTTGTGGGACGAAAAAAAAATTATGAAATTGTGATATGCGGCCATATACGTAGAAAAATTATAAAAGAAAGATAAAAAATTGAACTAGTGAATCAGGAAAATCAACCTAATTTTCGACATCTTGACCTTTCATCCAATTGTATATTGTATCAACTTAATATCAATGTAACATGTATGATAAAAGTTATGAAATAAAATAGCAAATATATAGAGAAAATATGCATTTCTTGGAATTTCAAATCCTTATTCTCTGTCATAGAAATAATAATATCCTAGTATAATCTCAAAGAAAAATAGTATATATCATAAAACGAAGTTTTTGTCCATTTAAACAGTTCGGTGGTAAAATGGTTTTCCGTGTCAAAATGTCACGATTTGAACCTTACTAACGTTTATATGAGTATGAGTATGAATATGACACTACAATAAAATGTTTCATAGTGACATGATTTTGAAGAATTGTGACACTATGGATGTCACTAAATAAATTGTGACATCTTGTGGATGGGTAACTATTATGCATGTCACAAAAAAAGTATCACAAAATTTAGTGAAATTTATAAATGTAGCTATTTTGTTATATATGAATGTGTAACTATTTTTGTGACACTGTGAAAGCGTAATATTTTTGTAGTTTCTAGTTTCTCATATTTGAACTTTCTCTCTCTTTTTCTTTACCTTTCAACATTTTTCTTTGGTCTTGATGTTTGTTATATTTAACAAATTAATTGTCTATTATATTAGAATAAATTATCTCTGTTATTTTGGAAATGTTAAGTCTAAAAATGTCTCAATTTGGAACACCAAAATTGGACAACTAATTGAATATATATAGTAAAATTTGAAACTCTTGAGTTATAGTAAAATTTAGTTATATTCTATATGTAACAAAAAATTATTGTGACATGTTTAAATGTAGTAAGGTTTAATTACATGAATAGATGTGACAAATTTTACTATATTTTAAGTGTAACAAAATTTATATACATTTTATGTGTAAAATAAATATATTGATGCATGTATTGGTGTAATTAAGTTTTCCACATCTAAAGATGTCATAAATTTTGTAACACTTCTCTTAGTTAAAATATGTAACTACTAGACATTTTTTGTAGTGATTATAAGAGCGAAATCAATTTCCACAAATGGCAACTCTTCCCTATTTGATGGTATGAGATTAGGGATGTCGATGAGTGAGTTTTAGAATCGAACCAATAAATAAGTAATAGTTCGGTTCAGAACAGGCCATTAGAATCTTCGGATCTGACCAGTATCCGGACCATCAATTATGGATCTTAAGTGGTCCGATCTGATGGTGGAATCGAATCGGACCGAACCAAATCAAACAAAACCCGCTTTATAATTTAATAGGCTATGAATGTTTTCGGATCGGTATGGATAAAAGCGGCTCATTGACTTACAAACTTAGGCTTGTCCATAGGCGGTTTTAATCGGACCAAAATCAATAAATAAGTATTGGTTCGGTTACGAATCGAAAGGACCCGAACCGGATCGGACTATTAAATTATGGATCTAAATAGACAGTCTAAAGTGGTGCGGAATCGAAATCGGTACAAAATTACTATTTTAAAATTTAATGGGTTTTGAGTGTGATTTCAGATCGGTCACATATTGATATGCCTATATGATATGCATAAAATAAAATCAAAAATAACAACTGCAATCCGCCTCAAAATAAAATAAAATAATAACAAGTGAAATGCACAAATCTCAATTCTACACTAATTGGCAATTCCAAGATATATAATGTTATTCTCCATGCCAATCACCGATTATCGGTTTCTGCGTGGAAAACATAAGATTAAGTGATTAACTAGTGAAATTTCACAACTTTGAAAGTTTAATTAATCACTCTATCCTTATTAAACCGTACATCTTACTGTCTATATCAAATGTTAAGCTGCAGCAATTAAATAACACTAATAAATAATTAATAAATAAATATTACTTATATATTATCAAATCTATATTCACCATTTATGTTTGAGATTAATCAAGATTGATGTTTATAAGGTTCATGGGCGATATCTAGCTTTCCAACACCGATTTTAGCTCGATATAAAGCAAGCGAATAAATATTAAACTTCTCGATACTCAATATACTTGAATGATTTATATCCATAATCGCAAATATTATTTTGTATGATTTGCTAATTTTATGTGGTTCGTGGAGTAGTAATATTATTAAATGAGGCGTGTACAGTGATATATATTATACATGAGCCGTGATAGTATTTTTTCTTTAACATAAAAATTTGGTATGGAGACAAAAGTATCATTTGTTGTTAATAAAAGTACCATTTATATTGAAGAAAAATATAATTTGTTTTAATCCTATAATTAAAAATACTATCATTTACATTGAAAAAATATCATTTACTTGAAAAGTATCAAAGTTCATATGTAAACGGATGTATAGAAACCACAATTTCTTTAACAATAAAGTTATGCGACCACATAATGACTGGTCACACGAGAATATTTTGTAATTATCAATATAACTAATTAACAAAATAATAATATTAAATTAATGTGTTAATTATTTTATATAAATACCATTTTTCCACTTATTTTTAATGTAAAACTAATTTTTAATAGATGAAACATTAAATAAACTGTTTTTCATTGAATAAAACTTATTAAAATAGCATTATACCAAGATAACATACTCTTTCTTTAATTATGGAAAAAGAAAATGGAACTGTTATATTAAAATACAAATGTGAACGTGTGGATAACTTCCTTTATGGTTCTATTCGTGCACACGATTATTTAAGTTACATCAAATCCAACTAAAAACTTCTCCGCAAACTCGTTATAATTTAAGATCTAAATATTGAATGTTTGTTTTCTTGGGATGATTAAGATTAAATTAGGCATATAATCGTTGACAATTTGCTAAGCACGCTCACCTAGATTACTTACTTGAGTATTACAACTAAAAGGGTTCTCGAAGTTTGAAGGTCCTTTTGCACATGAATGGGCGATTAACCCTAGAAAAATAGCCTTGAGCTTCACTACTACTTTTTTGTTAGATGTATAGTTCGAGATAAAGTAGTTCTTTTGTATAGAAATATATCGAGAAGTCTTGTCTTAGATCGTTTTATGGATTAAAATTCGTAGGAGAATTAAGATTTAAAACCATAAACAATTAATACAGACAATTTACAAGCATGGAATTGGTTGTGGATTTTGGATTCAAATCTTGATCCATCTTATGAGTTTTGACTCGTATGACATCTCACACAAATTTTATGAAAATTTATTATTTTTGTGAATTAGACTATTTTTATTTTTAATATAACCAAGGTATGATAGTCGGTATTTATCTCAGTAAAGTTTTTATGTTTAAGTTTAACTAAAAAGTTTTTAAGAAATATTAAGATCAATTTTGTTAAAATATTCTTAAGAAATCATTTATTCTCTTCATCCATCAAAAACTTGTATTGCTTTTTATGTCACGTGTTTTAATAAATCGTATGTGTGTAAAGTGAGTGGAGATAATAAATGAATATATTAATGAATAGTGAAAATAAAGGTGATTTTTTTATAAATAAGTTGGTAGATTGAGGGTAATTGATGTCCCAAAAATGAAAATGCGGGTTTTGATTGATGGACGGAAAAAAGAATTCAATGCACACTTTGGTGGAGGACGGAGAGTATTACTTAAACTTACATAATAAAGATATCTGAAAAAATGTAGATTATAATTTGAAAACATTATATATAAAACCAAAAGGAAAAACACACTAATATGCCTAGCCCTATTTTGTTATGGAGGTTTCTAGAATTATGATTACCAAAATTCTAGCAATAAAATATTGTAACTAATGGTGCCGATTATAATGAGCTAGTAAATATTATATCGTATACACATGGATGATGACATGAAAAAGCAAAGTAATAAACATAAAAGTATCAAAATTATCCAAGCTAACACAAAGATAGAGAGTTTTGATTGTAATTAAAAAATTAATAAAGACAAAGCACAATCGCCTTTAGAAAATATCAAGGTAAAAACCGATCCTAGGAATGTATTAATTCAATAGAAAAATCACACAAACAATCTATTGTCCTATTAACCAATTTAATTCAATTTAGATTAAGAATTACACAATTAGCCACAGTCTTCCTCTTCGATCATAAAACTCTATCATATTAATTAAACTTTTGATTAATTGTACTATAAATTGATATGTTTGTTTACTCAATTAAAATAAACACGCATTTAATCGGATAACTAGCATGCGTCAATAATGAAAAGTTATCTATGCATAAAAACAGCACCATGAACCATAAATTATGAATCGACGGTAAATATGCTCAACATGTCAATCACATAAATACTACTAAGTCATACAAAACCTAGAAACAATAAAAATTAGCTTCTCATAACTAGAATTAAATAGCAAATAAATAAAATGTAATTGAAATAAATAGATAAAATCGATGTAAGTTCCACAATGAAGATCTTGAAATCAAGCTTGAAAAAATTCTCCAACTCTTGCGAGGCGTAAATAAAATAAGACTTTGAGAAAATATGATAAATGATGAATGAAGACTGTAAACGAGTAAAGTGAGGATATTTATAGGTGGAAAAATCACATTGAACTCTAAAATGAATATAAATCCTCATAGGGTTGAAGCAAAGAAAAATGAAAAAATCGTGAAAATCGGTTTGACGCATTTGGGCCACGTTCGTGCTCTTGGATGGTGATAAGCCATTGGCTTGAAAATGAGCTCTCGGATGTGATTGTAGCGATCGCACGCAGCCCATGTTGTCCATGGGAAACGGCCAAATTTGGCTTGCAAGCATGACCACGAGTTCCGTCCGTCGGATGTCTTGTAGGATGTTTTTGATTCGCCTCGTTCTCCCGTTCGAACTAGGGGTGAGCAAAATACCGAAATTTGAATATCCGATCCGAACTAAACGAAATTTAAAATTTGATTTTTCGGATTTTCGGTTCGGATCGGATTGACATTTTCAAAATTTTGGATTTTCGGATCGGATTAGATTGGATTTTTAATCCGAAAAATTTGAAAATCGAATTATATATAATTATATATATAATAATAATAATATTTTATTTAAATATTTTAAATCTAATATAAATATATATATAAAATTAACAAAAATTGGTTTGGATTTTCGATTTTTAATAATTTGGATTTTTCGGTTCGGTTCGGATATTTTATAAAATTTTCGGTTGATTTTGGATATTCGGTTCGGATCGGATTATTTTTCTTTCAAAATTGGATTTTCGGATCGGTTCGGATTAGGCAAAATCCGTCGAAATCCGAATGCTACTAGTTCGAACTCCGATTCACGAACCATTTGTGCCTACTGAACTCTTATCGAGATATACTTAAATCAATCCACTTCTCATTCCTCAATTCCTTCTCCATTTTCCTATGAAAAGGAAAAATATACCAACGAGTAACAATTCTTCAAAATAAAGCAAATAAGACAAAAATATGCATTATAAAGTACAAACCATTGAAAATCTATGTTTGTCAAATTAAAATTAGAAAAGTGGATTCATATGCGGACATTTGTATGTGAGATATTAATACTTTTCTTACAATGACACTTTTTCTTTAATTTAAATAACATTTTCTTTAGAATACTTGACAGTTTTAGACGTCTATGAAGAGTTTTGTGATAGCAATATGTCTTAAAATTGTACATATTAATTTATGAATAGATATCGTATACATTTATTGTTTTATCGGTAGCTTATTTGGGAATATTATACGTAGTTTTCTCGAAACCCATAAATGAAAATGTAGGTATGAGCGTGTTGATTTCTAATTTAAATGTATATTATTTTCCCCAAAAATATATGTTTAATTTAGACTTCTTAATTTACACATGTATTTGTTTGAATATTTTTAAATCTATTTTCTCATTTCTGTTCGTACATCTAAAATATGGTGTAGAATTTCTCAGTTTAATTTTTTATTACGTAATTTATGGAAACCTTTGAAGTAGGGATGACAATGGACGGATCCGGATCAAATTTTGCTAGGTCGGATCAAGATCCGTGATTTTTGCTTGGATCGGATCTGGGCCGATCATTGGGTCCAAAAAATTAGATCGAACGATCCATAAGATCTACGAGGTCCGGGTCTGGACCGCATCCACATATTTTATCTTCTAAAATAAATCAACTGTACCATAATAATAATAAGCTAAATACATATAACACTATAATAATTATTTAAAATTCTACAATCATTACTATACAAGAAGATGTTAGTTATAAATTTACTTTTGTTTTCATGATAGCAAATAATATTAATAGTAATAGAAGAGTAGCACATATCTTGCAAATAGAATCTCATATATAAATTTTTCTCAAATACAAGTCAAGTTTCTAATATTATTGACATATTATCCAATTTAGTATCCTAGTTTATATAACTTGATAGAAGGAAAATAATATAATACACTTATAAATATAAATAAAAATTATGCATACGATATATATTTGGATCCATGGACGGATCGGATCTTAGAAATCTCAGATCCAGTTATATTTAAAAGCATTGGGATCCGTCCAGGATCCGTCGATCTTATTTTTAAAGATCAGGATCCCAAAAATAAATTTGGATTCTGAGATCGGCGGATCCGAGATCCCCATCCATACTTTGAAGGAAAACATCGTTACAAAACTATTGATCATATGGTTAATGGGCCAATATTTTTTTTCAAATTATATGGTTTGTCACGCTTTCTGGGCTTCAAATTCATTACTAACATCTAAATGGACTGGATCGGTATCTTAAAGTCAGGTTATAAATTTTAGATAAATTACGAATTTATTTTTCTTTTTCAAAACCAAAAGTGTGAAATTTATTAAGAACACGAACAAAAAGAATCCAGGAGGTATTGGTTTGTCAGTCCATTATGTTTTGCATCTTCAAGACTTAGCGCCCCAATGACAAGTATAGAGCTTCCAATTATACACAACCATATGCATGTCACCCTGCAAATCATGACATGAGAACCCCAACTAATTTGTTATAGTCGATGTTGACTCAGGTCAATGTTGAATGAGATGTTGGTAACATTCGATATTAGTAACATCCTCAGTGCGATCGACATTCGGAGTCACCTGTGAACCACTCTCGGGAATTTGTATATAAGTAATCTTTCCTTTCTTCGTTTTATGTTTTATTTATTGTCTAATAAGCGTGGATTGCTTGGAACAAGTTTGAATAAGTGGAGGTTAGTTAGATCATGGTTACAAGATCATGGGAGATTAGTTCCTATTTTCTAGGGAGCATCTCCACTAACATCTGCGAGCGATTTGACGAGTGAATGCGGTTATAGGAGGTTTATGGATGTGGGATTTGAAGCTTGAGACCAAAACACTCCTCTAAAAGCTTCAGATATAGCTCTCTCACGTGCGTTTGAAAGTCTCGAATTCGAGAGAAATCCTACACTCCGATCGACTCGTCATTTTCACGAAGCGCGGAAGAAAGCACCTTCAACCACGCAAAGCGATTGGCGTTAATGCGTAAACATCGACCACGGTATTGCTAGGCAAGCAAGATTGGGGTTGAAGACCGAGTAAATCTTTTCATTCGGGTTGTTTGTCCGTTCTTTGTATCGTTTGTTTTTCTTGTTGTTAACATTTAGTTTCTTTGTGTTAGACTAGGTGACTTATCAAAGACGGTGGTGCATCCGTAGATAGGTCTTCGTGTGTAACACTTGTCTGTTCTAAGTTATCAATAGAGCTAGTTGTCGCGAGCAACATGGATTATTTTCATAACCCACAAATTATCATGTGTTATTTATTTTTTCATTGCGTGTTACTTGGAATGATATTAACATTGCTAGTAATATTACTCTACTAACATTCACACGTGTTATTAAGTAGTAATTCGAGCCTTTGAATTCTTTCAATTAGTATCGAGGCGGAATCTTGGCGAACTAAGATCGTTCTGTGTGCTATATTACCTCGATGGGCCACCAATGCTTGGTTCGACCTCAAGCACTTGATAGTAGGGAAGAACTACGCCTTGTGTCGCGCGCTGACAATGTACATCCGATCCATAGATGAGCGTGCGTGGCTTGCGGTGTTGAATGGTGGACTCTCCACGTGAGGCGGTGAATGATGTTGTCACCAACAAACATGAGAACCAATGGATTCTGAAGAGACTCGTCTCTAATCTCAATGCGAGAGCTTTAAATGCTATTTTTATACGTGTTGATGTCCTTGTTTTAGCCGATCTCTAACGCATAGAGCTCGAGATGCTTGGCTTATTCTACAGGAACAATGTGAGGATCGGAGTGTTAAAGCAACACGAAGGATGTTGACTACTAGATTTGAGATGTTATGCAAGAAGATGAGACCATATCGACATACTATGGCGAGTAAAATTGCTAACGAGGTTGTTGGACTTGGAGAGCCCATTGCAAATGAGAGGTTGGTAAGCAAGATGATGAGGTCTGGAAGGTATAACATGAATTTCCTCTATTGAAGATCGTTTGATGTTACCACCATGAGGATATGTGATCTTGTGAGTAGATTGATTACTTTTGAAATGAATCTTGACCAACAAAAGGTTAGCTATAATAAGTCCGACAAGTTGTTTTCGTCTTGAAAACTCCAAAGTGGTCTCGATGTGTTTAATGATGTTGAGTCTTGGATCGAGAACATGAGCTCGATGAGGTTGATCTCAACATTGCCATGTTGACCCAAAAATCAACAATCGGGTTAAATCCTTGAAAAATGGGAAACAAAGCTCAAATCGAAGGATATCGGAAAGCTCTATGGAAACTCAGTCCTACTAATTTCCATTCCAGAACATTCAACAATCTATCTTTGAGAATAACGTTATTGACATATGCGGTCGCGGGGGATGTTTAGGGATGGGACATTATGCTAATGAATGCCCTACGTTGCAAGAAAGCAACGTCTTTTCGACATAGTGGAAAATCTAAAAATGTTGCTCGGCAATCATGTTGCTTCACGGTGATGACTCGAGACAAAGAAAGTTATTCTCCAGCAAGCGATCGATGATGTTGATGAGTCGAGGTTGAAATGATTGAAGCCATAGTTGACACGGAAGAATGTTATGAGGAAGCTCTCGACAAAGATGATGTAATGAAGGCGAGAAGAAGATATTGGTCGAGCAGAACACCATGGTTAACATTGATGGACACATTTTTCAACATCAACAACAAATGCGGTATGAAATGACTCTTCTTGATGAAACTAATGTTACCCAGAGAATGTTTGTTGTGTGGTCCACGAGGAAAGAGAGTTTGATCCTCTCAAAGCCATTAGTGATCTTGAGTTCTGTGATGACATCGATGCTCAATGTGAGGACAACGAAGGACATTCTTCTTGTTGTGATGAAAATCAAATTTTGAAGGATCGTGTCATGAGGTTGGAAGTTCTCCTTACCAAAGGATCTTGAGCTTTTGTCTTGAAAGGTAAAGTTTACAAAGTGCAGAAAACCTTTGATAGGTTTAACAAAGACCTTCTGTCTTGATGAGGTGTTATCTCAAATCTTTTGGGATTCTGGTATTGGTTCGATTCTAGATAACCTAACATGTTGAATGAAGCGTAGTGCTCACTGTGTTTGTTAGAGAATGAGATGCTAACGTGTTTGTGAGGTCAATGGAGGAAAATTCAAAAGACTAAGAAGAGAAAAATTTGAAGAAACCTATGTGTGCCATTCTTGTCAAGCACCGGGCATATCAAACCTTCTTTGTGAAAGTATTTGAATGATGTTGTTAACATCGCAGTCGGATGTTTGACGAATATCGATCGATGTTGGAGTTTTGAAAATATCTAATATGACGTGACATTTTCTCGACAAATGCGATGTTGTTTCACTTCTTTCATGCTAACATTTCCTGCAATTGGTACTTTGATAGTGGTTGTTCGAGGCTTATGATGAAGAAAGGAATTTACGACCGATTATATTCCAACAAATGGTGGGCATGTTACCGGAGGAGGTGCGAAAGCAGATATTGTTGGCGAGGAACTTTGAATGTTAAAGACTTCCCAAAACTCGAAGGTTCACCATGTTGAAGACTTGAAGCTAATCGATCGATGTACTAATTATGTGACGAGATGTTTTCGAGTTTGAAGTGTTTGATTGACCATCAAATGTGTGATGGTAGGTAGTCCGAGTCGACGGCAGCGTTCTAGGCGACTGATAATGACATCGTCTTCGCAGAATGTGTGAAGTGGATGCTGGCACCAGCGGTGGGGCATGTTAACTGAAGAATCTCGAGCTGTAACAAATGAGGTTGTTCGTGGACTCCCAGTGGTGATCAAGAATGATGTTGTGTGTGGACCATGTGCAGAGGCGGTCGAACTTCAATCAATGTTATCGATGTAGCACCACAGATGTTTGAAATCCTTCACATGGACTTGATGGGTCCCTTGAAGTTGAGGCCTTGGGGCGAGGTATGTTCTTGTGTGTCTTGATGACTCTCTCGGTATACTTAGGTTGAGTTCATGCGTAAAAATGAGACCTTCTTTCTTTTCAAAAACTACATAAAGGTTTCTTTCTCAATATGGTGAATGTTATCGGGATCGGGCCGATCATGGGAGGAGTGAGATGTATTCTTTGATTTTGTGCTAACGATGGCATCTTTCATGAGTTTTCGCTCCCAAGACACCACGAATGGTGTTCTGAGAGGAAGAATCGCACTCTCAGGGAGATGGTAAGAGCAATGTTGCATACAAAACCTCTCCAAAGGTGATGGTGAGATAGTTAACAACGATGTCACATCATCAACAAAATCTATTTGAGACACAGGTACAATGTTGACACGTATGAGATCTTGAAGGGTAAAAACCTAACCTCAAATATTTTCATGTTTTTGGTTGTGTTTGTTATATCACGATAATAGGGATCATTTGACCAAACTTGACTCTAAAGTATGAAGGAATGTTCATTGGCTACTCATACAACCATGCCTATAGGGTGTACAACCTGGACTAAGACCATTAGAAAGCGGTGAATGTGGTTTTGATGATATGGTGAGTCTTGCGAGGCAGTGCGATGAAGAATGTTTCGACTTCTTGGAGGATCAAACTATCCGCGAGCAAACTCACAAACATGTTAACGATGTTGGGCCAACATCCGGTGGTGACACAACATCGAATGAAGACAACAAAAGTGGTTACAGCGTGATGGAATAATGATGGTGGAGATTTTCTTCATGATCGGTCAGGCGTGACCCTCCGGAAGAATTAGGAAGAACCATCCAAAGATCAAATCATTGGTGAAGCCTCGGGACAAATGCAAAGCGAGGAAGAAAGGACAAGTGAACTCTTGTGATATGGTAAGAATTGCATGCATATACATTGTGTGGAAGAAGTTGAGTTTGCTTGTTACATGCTTCTTGAACCTAAGAATATTAAGGATGCTTTACTAGATGTTGATTGGGTGAATGCTTGCATGATGAACTCAATCGGTTTGTTCAATGATGTGTGGGATCTTGTTACTAGACACCCGTGATAAAAATGTGATAGGTACCAAGTGGATTTTCAAAACAAATCGATGAGAGCGGAATCATTGTTAGGAATAAAGCTGAAACTTTTGCTCGGTATACTCAAGTTGAAGGATAGATTTTGATGAAACATTTGCTTGTTGCTAGGATTGAATCCATTAGATTCTTGTTTGCCATTGCTTGTCAACTTAATTTCTTTGTTGCAAATGGATGTTAAGGTGCTCCTAAATGGAATGTTGTCGAGGGCATATGTTGAGCAGTAAAGGCTTTAAGGATCCCAACAAACTGAGCATGTTTATAAACTGAAAAATGCCTTATATGATTGAAACAAGCCCCTCGTGCTTGGTATAGGCGTCTTCTTGTGTTTCTCATCAGTTTGGATTCACTAGGGTCAAGTTGACAAGACTTTGTTCATTAAGCGTGATGGTAACATTATCATTGCTCGGATATATGTTGATGACATTGTGTTTGGTCTACTAACTTTGCTCTTGTAGAAGATTTTGTGAAAGTCATGTCAACAACTTTTGAAATGTGTATGGTAGGTGAGCTCTGCTCTTCCGGTCTACAGTGAAGCAAACACGGAAGGAATCTTCTCCACAAAACAAGTATGCAAGGAGTGGTCGAAAGATTGCAGTTGGAAAGTGCACATATGAGAACTCCGCAGGCTCTGGTGACAAACTTGGCGGAGATGATTGGCATAGATGTGGATCCAACATCTTCTGGGAATGATAGGAAGTCTGCATGTACCTGCGGACCGACATTATGTCTGATGTTGGTGTGTGTGCTCGCTCAGTCCATGCCGAAAATCACATTTGAAGGGCATCGAGAGGATCATCCGCTATGTTGGAACAATGAGCTTGAAATGTGATTCTAAAGACACTAATTCTAACATTGTTGGTTTTAGTGATCTTGATTGGGCGGTGATGCAGGATAGCGGAAGAGCACCGGTGGTGGATGTTACATCTGAGCAACAATGTGGTGTCAGTGGTCGTGCAAGAAACAAAATTGTGCTCGCTCTCCGAGCTGATGAATACATCTCTGCTAACAATTGTTGTGCTCAACTACTATGGTGAGGAAGGATGTTGAGCGATTATGGTATGAAAAGTGACATCGCTACGTGTTGTGTGATAATATGAGTGCTATTGACATCTAAAAATCACATGCTGACATTCTGCACTAAACATGACATGGGCACCATTTTATAGAGATCTAGTTGAAAAGAACTTGTGCATTAAATTAGTTCTCTGAAGAAGTTAACGACATATTCACCAAAGCCTTGGATTACGAGATTTTCTCACCTTAGGAAGTCTCTTGGCCTTTGTTGCATCTAGTTTAGTTGTGTGTGGTCGAATGTTGGGACTTGGGATTTTGTTTGGCCGACATTACTTTTTGTTGCTTGTGTTTGTTTTCTCTTTCTTTAGGCATATCATGTGTTTTCTAATGTTCTTTGCCTTTGGGAAAATAGTTACATTCTCACCTCAACTGTCGTGTTAAGTTCGAAATTTAGGACCATGCATGCATATGCAAAGAGAAATGAACTACTTCTCCAAAACTGGCGACAAATTAAAACACTGCATATGTTTATCTTGTTGGTTAGTTGTGCTTATCCTAGGGATTTGAAGATCTTTTGGGTTTCTCCCTCGGAGTATGGTTGTGTGTTTGTTTTACGGGTTCATATATTATTCATATGTGATAACTAATGTCGTTTAACCCGTTGCCTCTCTAACTTCTTTGTGTTCCTCGGTTTGTGCAATCGAAGAAACATGGATCAAAAGTGGGACTTGACTCTCGTCATTAGTTAAAGACTTTGGAACACGGTGCATGCCAAACACTCCTCTCACTCCAGCTGAGATCGTCTCAATCCCTCCCAATCCTCGGTTCTCTGACTTTATCCTCTCTCCTCGCCTTCTCTTCCATCTCCATACGAAAAAATGGATGATGGCACGTCCCAATGTTTTGAAATCCGGAAGAAGGCTTGAATGTTGAGCATATAGCGATGATCTTGTCGGAAGACATCGAGAAAAACCGGATGATGTGCCCATCAACGTCAGTAGCTCGAAACAAAGGCGGACGAGAAGAGTGCTGGAGATGCCTCGCCTGGAGAAGGAGAGCAGCTCGGGTGACAAAAAGCAAACTTAGTGACGATCGGTGAATAAACAACTTGTCCTGCTTGCTGTTCAACGACTGAGGAATCCACAAATCTCTCCCAAAGGCTGAGCAGGTGCAGGTGGTGGTGATGCTCAGATCATAAGTAAGCCATCCTCAGCGGAGATGGAGTAAGATGTATTTGCCCGAAATGTTCTTTGAGAAAAGGTTCTGAGAGGAAGATGTTGAGCCTTGGGATGTTCTAAGGAAAAGATTACGAGAGGAAGATGTTGAACCAGGGGATGTTGCTGCGAAAACCACTTGTTGAATCGGAGATGATAGCAAGTGATAAAAGCCAAATCTACTCGAAAGGGAAGGAAAAGATGCTCCATGACTCGGTGGGCCCTCGTGGCACGGATCAAAGTCCGCTCAACCTCGCCACCAAGCTTGAATGCAGGGAGCGAAAGGGTGATGTTCTTGCAACGTCAAGTGAGCCGTTCAAAATCTATGAAGAGCGAAAAGAAAAGCTCCACTCCTCCAATGCGTGAGCGACAGCAACTTGAGGCGAGACTCGGAGTCGACTATAAAGTAAGAAGGCTTACTCCACTCGCTTTTATTCTCGTGAGGCTAAGAGCATCTATGAAAATCTTGTGATGAAAAGGCTTTTTGAATGAAGAAAAGGTTGATGATCTTTCTTTTCTAAGTATGGTTTAGATGTATTGTTTAAAGAAAGAAAGCTGTGAAACTGGTGACATCTATCCTATGATGAGAATGTTGTGAGGGTTCTATGCTAACATGTTGAAGGAGGTGTCGATGTTCGTCTAAAAAATACGGGAGATGTATGTTAGAGGAGATCTGTGATTAATGATGCTAGCTTATTTTGTTGTTTGTTAATATTGTTTATTATGCTAAGATTAAGCATATCTATGGTTTTCAATTAAAAGCTAATCATGCTTTGAAATTAAAAGGATAATCGAAAATTATCATGTTCTATCGGCACGAGAAATGTTTAGTTAAGATACGCGATTGATCTATCGATTGAATTCGCTATGAATTCGAATTATTATATTATAAGTTATCAAATTTTATTAAACTTTGAAAATCTCGAAAGACGTGACCAACGTATTAAAGCGCTTTACGTAAAGGTTGGACGCGGACGTGACGAGTTCGACGAAGAAAGAAATTGATCTAAGAAAACTACATCCGTGTGGGCTTTATTATACTCAAAAGATAAATTGCTTATCAAATGATTTATTTACGATGCTTTATTCGCAAGAAATGATGTGAAATGATTATTTAATTACCCGCCAAAATGTTTATGTTTTATGTATGTATCCTATCCATGATCGAATGATGCATATTGTTGGGTAGCTCCCACTTATGAAATGTTTGAATTGCATCCTTGTAAGCACCCACAAGGATGATTGAGAATAGTATCCCGTGCCGGAATGGCAAGGATTTTGTGCACTATTTTGTGACTGCAGGCCGAAGGGTGCTCGCCGGTCACGGCGTCCGTGGAGAGGCCTCCTCCCATGGAATGATTTATGAGATGATTTATGAGACGAGATATGAGAAATGAAAGGAAATGGATATGGATCATACATAGTAGGAAAAATGCTTGGCCAAGCGACGTTTATGGAAAATGACATAAAATGTTTAGTAAGCAAAACCATTTCAATTAAAACCTCGTGTGTTACTGTGATGGGCAGTGTGATTTAAATTGATAAATGTTTTGGCATGAGTCCACTGAGTGCATTCTTGTACTCAGCCCTGCATATTTGTTTTTAAATGTGCAGATTGAGCTGGTGATGCGATGGAGCAGTGTTGAGCAATATGAATGTTGTCGCTGATAGTATACCTTGATTGTACATCGTCATATGTATATATCACATGTTTTCCGCTGCCAGATTATAAATTCATATGTATAATATGTTTAGTCGAACCTTGAACGCTTGAAGTTCTAGGAATATCCCTGATATATGTCTCACAACTTAGTACTTTATATTAGAATTGTGTTTCTTAATCCCGTTTCAAATAACATTCCCTGCTAATTAGTACTTAGGATTGAGGTCACACTAAGTGGTATCGAGCGGTTCGCTCTTTGAATCCAAAATCTCCTCTCAAAGTTAAGTCTAGATTGAGTCACTAGACTTCTAGAGATCAGCCGACAATGCTCAACACTCCATCACATCAAGCTCAGCTGGAATGAGGTAAATGATTCCTCTTCAAAAGCTTTGAAAGTGAAAGAGGATGGAAATTGTTGGATTTGTATACTGAAAGCGAGTTTGGTTGAGCTTGTACAATGTTTCTCGTTACCACTATTACAATCTCCTATCCGTTTTGAATACTTGATTGCATATATCGTGTCCCCTTATCTCATATAAGTTAGATCATACAAGGTGTGAAGATCACGGAAGTCCGTATGATTGGTCAAGCTTAATGAGATATAAAAGTTTCACACCGAGACGACTTAAGGACGAGTTGTCGGTTTTGGCTGCAGTATAGATAAGAAGTGACTTGACTTAGTTGCTTGTCTATGCTGGTACGTCTCTGACGTATTGGAGGATCACAGTGAGATGAGTTCTTCTTTCTGACCGTCGTGAAGAACCAAGATCTCGGTGACTTACGATGTTCTAAACCTCGATAAGGTATTAGGTGAGTATGAGTTGCTGACCATCACTTGACTTGTTATGGCGTGGGGTTATATGTTCAACCCAAGATTCTCCGTCATCTGGTGGTGGCGATGTTGTATGTCACGCTAGTTATCTCAGACGAGTCACCGTATCCGCTAGGACGATGACGCCCTTAAGGAGCTCAAAAGGTTTATTGTACTAAACCCCGCAGTTGAGTTAGCTCAAGTACAATAATAAGGTTGAGTGGTACTACTTAAGGAAATGAAGTTATTAATCGCTTTAAGCGCCGATTGCTATAAATGATTAATGGACGCTCGATATCTTAAATACGGGATTCAGAATGTCTAAGTGCAAGCCCGACTCAACTTCGGTAATAAAGGGTAAGTCAACATTCTTTTCTAGTGGCATGATCGAATGTTTATAAATTAATTTATGTTCGGGCTGAACATAAGATAATTAATTTATTTGAGGCCCATCTTTATTCCTTGCATTGATCCTGGCCGCCCATCCAGCCCATAGCTACAAGAAAATCGGCCCCTATGTGCTCTCAAAGGAAAGATTTTATTCTCTTTATCCCACAAGGATATAATTATATTTATGGTATATGCATAGATCCTTTCCATATAAGATTATGGTAATAATCCCGAGAGTATGGAAATAATCCCAGAGTATGGAAATAATCCTAAGATTATGGTAATATTCCATATAGGATTATGGTAATATTCCATATAGATTATGGTAATATTCCATATAGGATTAAGGTGTGCATTATAAATATAAGTATGAGATAAAGTCTAGGTTAATGCTCATTAATCAAGACACATATTTTCGCCCCTCATTGTGTTGAGAGAATTCTAAAATTTGTGAGTGAGCATTGGGTGATTTTCAAGCATTCTCCATAGATCGCCCTCACTCGACGCTGGAGATTGGGCAATGGGATACGGTCGAAGGTCAAAGCACGAGTCCGATCCGCTCGATCCGCTCATCTCGCTCCATCGACCTCTTCGGATCCAAAGGTAAACACGTAAACCCCAACGTGTTGCGATTTAATTATATAGACGATGCTAGGTTTATAATCAATGTATGGTGAATTAAACACCCAAGATGGATCCTCGGGCGAGGGTTAACATACGCTTTCCTACATTGGTATCGAGCCGTGTTCGTAATCTTGGCTCATTGGATTAATTCACGCTGATTATTACGCATGCGTTTTATTATTGTGGATTTGTCGCTCATCGTGGCTCGTTTGTTTTGTTGGTTTTGTTTTACACCACGAGAAAATCCGTGGTTAGATTAGATTTTATTATGTAAATCTTATCTCGTAAAAGAAGAACGAAGACGAAAGAACGAAGAACGAAACGACGGGAAAAATGTGTAGCTCGGCAATATCTCGATGGTATTCGCGAAGCGAGCCTCATGATCGCGAGGCGATCGCGAGGGCGCTGGCGGGCTGTGGCGCGTTCACAAGACGAGATCCAGCGCCACGCGAGCGATCGAGCGATCGAGCGATCGCGAGATACGGCCAGCAAGCGAGCGAGCGAGCTAGCGGGCGACGGGCGTGCATTCACGCGCGAAGCTACCCGGCGCCGCAGCGAGCGCATCATGGTCGTGATTTCGACCGCGGGCGACGACGCCTCGGCGACGCTCGGGCGCTCGCGCGGTGGCCGCTGCGGTCCGCTCGTCGGGTCGCGGTCGCTTTAGCGATCGCGAGGAAGTTCGCGAGGACACGCGAGCACGCGGCCGACAGCAGGCCGAAGACGCGGCCGGGCTCGCCTAGCGCACGGCCCAAAGACGGTTTAATGACCCGCCCGCACCCGTTTTCCAGATTTTCCGGTCCGTGCCCGAGCACGCGAGGCCCATTTGTTGAATCGGTCCGTGCTCATGCACGCGAGGCCCGTTTTCAAAGTTTATTTCGCATTTTGTAAATCTATGTAATAGATTAGATTTAAATGCGCAGTTTCACGATTGAACGCGATGAACGTTTTATTTTATTTTTATCGCTCATATGCATGTCGTGGATGTTTAAATTATGCGTAGCATGCTATGTATGTTTATACTACGTTGACAAACCTTTAAGTGTTTTACGAATTGGATGCGCATAGTAAGCATGCTAGGTTTATCGCGTTTATCAAGCATATTTTAGAATTTCATGAGCATGTTTTACATGTCGAGTTCTATAGAAAAGCATGCTAGATTACGTGATCTCGCATGGACAAACCTTTTGAATAAAAAGACTAAGCAAGCAACCCGGCAAATTAATTTTTCAAATTAAAATGTCAAGACCTCCTTTTTGATCTCTAAACAAAGCGAGACGACCGTGAGTAAACGCCCACACGCCGGCTTGCTTTGCACTGCTTATCATAAGTTTGTTAGATGAGATTTCTAAATAAAACATTTTAAATCTATTGAGAAGTTGGAGTTTCATGTGTAAACGCCCACACGCTGGCTTGTATGTGCGATTTTCATAAGTTCTCTGAGATAGATATAAAATGAGATAACAAAAGAATTTGAATTGGAAGCGGTATGGTCCGGTGAGTATACCAAATCTAAGAATTCATTTTCTCTTTGTTAAAATTGTGGTCAATGCTTAGACATCACCTCAAGTACAACTTCCCGCCAAGTCCCTTCTGCGATAGTGACGTGGTCAGTAAGGTCCAATCGCTAATTTCATTTGTCATAAGGATAAGTCGACATGGATTGAAATTAAACCACTAAAAGGTATATTTTAGTCCGGTCGAGGGGTTCATGTGTAAACGCCCACACGCGCGGGCTTGCATGTGGGATTCCTCGGGCGATTGGAGGTTTCAATTAATATTGTTTTATCAAAGGTTACAATATTATTGTTACGAATTATATGCGATCGTATGCTTATGTGTTTTACATTATCGTTTCAGATATGTCTCTTACGCCGATTATCAATATGCTCGCACAAAACCGTTATCCGTCCAAATTTTATCGAGTGGAAACGAAACATGGAATATGTTCTTATCGTCAAGAACACATGTTTGTTCTCACTACTCCTAAACCCGATGCCCTTACTGACGCATCGACTAATGAGCAGCGAGAGTCAAGCAGACTTTGAATAAGTCAAACAATATGGCTAAATGCTATATGATGACTACGATGTCCAAAGGCTTTGTAATGCAAAGATCATCGATGGTAGACGCGATCGATATTTGGTCAAGTCTCGAGTAAGTTTGGGCGATCGGATCGACATCCGCTCCACACAATGAGAGAAATCTTGGCGTGTAAGATGGAAGAAGGAAGTTCGGTCCATGAACATGTCTCCCACATGACTCATCTCATGGATAGTCTTGATCAGTTGGGAGGAGGTATTGACGGCGAAGCCAAGGTCGATATCATCCTCAATACACTGCCCAAGTCTTTTGAGAACTTCGTGAATGCGATCATGAGCAAGACCGAGTTTACACTTAGTCGGGCTGCTTAATGATCTCGTTGCTGCGGAAGGAGTTATGGGAAAAGGAGCACATGCTCTTGCTAGCACATCTAAGGGCCCAAAATTTTCATCGCAAAATGGAAATAGAAAAAGGGGTACCAAAGGTGGTAGAGGCAAGGGAAATAGTGGGAGTAATGGGAGCAAGAACATGGTTGCCACCGGAGGTCAGAAGCGAAGCCAGGAAGGGCAAGTGCTTCAAGTGCGGTAAGGGCGGGCATTGAAGGCCAGTGCCCTATGCTCGAGGCTCAAGGTACGCCGCTTGCTTTAGTAACGAAACATGTTTAGCGACTTGTTCTACCCATTCTGGGTAGTAGATACGGGCTTAACCGATCATGTTTGTTACACCTGCAGGGTTCCTGCGACAAGGAGTTGTTTGATGGCGAGATAACGATCTCCATGGGCAACGCGCGAAAGTCGAAGTCTGTGCGCTGGAGATGTTTTTTATGTTTGGGGACAACAGCTTTAGTTTTGAAAGACGTTTTATATGTGCCGGATTTTCATGAACCTTGTTTCGTTTCAAATTATTTATTCATGGATATTCTGTTATTTTTATAGTCGTGTTTCTATCATAAGAAATGACGGTTATACGTGTTGGCACCTTATATAATTCGCTTTATACTATTTCGCAAAACATAATACCTATAACTATGTCAGATCTTCATCAAACCCCAAAAGAGAAAGTTTTCAAGAAGATGACTCTACTTTTCTCTGGCATCTTAGATTAGGTCACATCAATCTAAATAGGATCCAAAGACCGCTAAGAATGGAGCGTTGGGTGATCTCACGGTTACATTCGCTCCGGTCCCGCGAATCTCGTATAGAAGGTAAGATGTCGACGGACCCTTCAAAGCGAAGGGTTATAGAGCCAAAGAAATGTTGGAGTTAGTCCATTCTCACGTGTGGACCGATGTCCACACAAGCTCGTGGAGGGTACGGTATTTTGTCACTTTCATCGACGACACTCAAGGTACGGATACATATACCGCTTCACCATAAGTCCGAATGCTTTGAGAAATTCAAAGAGTTTAGGCGGAAGTGGAGCGACGCTAGGTAAGAGTATCAAGTCATCGCGGTCCGATCGCGGTGGCGAATACCTCAAGAACAGTTTATGGACTATCTAGTGAAGTGTGGGATTACATCCCAACAAGACTTCACCGGGCACACCACTGACAAAATGGTGTGTCGAACGAAGAAATAGGACTCTTTTAGAAATGGTTAGATCTATGATGAGTTATTCTACATTGCCTATTTCGCTCGGGGTATGCCTTAGAGACGGAGGCATACTTGCTAAATCTAGTACCGCCCAAGTCGGTCGAAAAGACCCCTTCGAGTTGTGGTTTGGGCGAAGCCCGCTAAGCCACATAAGGATATAGCGATCCAAACACATGTCGAACAAGAAGGCGACATGTTGGAGGCTAGATCCGACGCAAGCGTCGTTTATTGGCTATCCTAGAGGAACGAAGGTGGTTTATTCTATAGTCCCAAGGATCGGGAAGGTCATTATTAGCACTAATGCTCGATTTTAGAAGAGGACTACATGAAAATCATAAGTCCAAAGTTGAAATCATTCTTCAAGAATTAGAAGATGATCGATTCCACCACCGATTAGGCCAAAGGTACGAGATGTCGAGTCTAGTGGGAGGATCGACACCGATACTTCAAGAAATTGAATGGGTCGAGTTCCACCGAGATACCGACCGCAAGTGGTACCTACACAGAAGTTGTGCAAGTTAGAGAACCACAAGTATCTGCACCCACCGTTGCCATTGTGCTGTAGAACCTCGTCAGAGTGGGAGGGTTGTTCGTCAACCCGAGCGATTTATGTTCGTGGGTGAATCTTGGATTTAGTCCCAGCAGACGAACATGCAATAATCGACCCATGGACATACAAGGAGGCGATATAAGATATAGATGCAAGATTCATGGCACACCGCTATGGACTTAGAAATGGAGTCCATAACGGCTATGGATGTATATGAAAGACACCTCTACCGGATGGCAAGGAAGCCATAGGTAGTAAGTGGATATACAAGAGGAAGAGAGATTCCGATGAGAGGTTTCGCTTTCAAAGCCGTGCTTGTGGCGAAAGGTACACTCAGTTAAGGGCATCGATTTCGACGAGACCTTTTCGCCTGTAGCAATGCTCAAGTCCATCGTAATTCTTCTAGCCATAGCAGCCCACTTGAACCTAGAGGTTTGGCAATGGATGTTAAAACCGCTTTTTAAACGGTTACCTTGAGGAAGGTAGAGACATCTATATGCAAAGAACCGAAGGTTATGTGGTAAAGGGTGAAGAGCATCTAGTATGGAAGCTTAAGAAGTCCATTTATGGACTTAAGAAGCCTCCCGATCATGGAACTTACGCTTTGACGAGGTGGTAAAGTCCCATGGATTTACCCGTTGCTCAGCGAGAGTTGTGTGTATCGGTTAGATGTCAACGGAGATGTGGTATTTCTTGCACTTTATGTAGATGACATCCTTCTAGTTGGCAACAACGTGAAGTCGTTATCGACGAAAGAGTTGGCTATCCGATCAGTTTCAAATGAAAGACTTAGGAGATGCAGCATACATTCTTGGGATCAAGGTTTACCGAGATCGCAAGAAGAAAATGTTGAGCTTATCTCAAAGCGCCTTACATTGATATCGCGGATTACTCGCTTTAGTATGCAAACCGCCAAGAAAGGATTGCTACCTTTCGCATATGGCGTTCCTTTATCTAAAACGCAATACCCATGATCGCAAAGGAGATAGAGGAAATGAGACAAGTTCCTTACGCTCGC
This sequence comes from Salvia rosmarinus, assembly GCA_036937905.1. Taxonomy (NCBI): domain Eukaryota; kingdom Viridiplantae; phylum Streptophyta; class Magnoliopsida; order Lamiales; family Lamiaceae; genus Salvia; species Salvia rosmarinus. The sequence continues at coordinate 52,199 of JAODLM010000168.1, forward strand.
CGTAGGAAGTCTCATGTACTAATGTTATGCACGAGACCGATATCCGCTATGCGCGGTAGGCATAGTAGCTAGATATCGCCTAACTCGACAAGCTCATTGGATCGCAAGAAGCATATACTCGGCACCGAAAGGACTCGAGATTATAGGCTAGTTTACCATGCAGATAGTCTAATGCCTTGGGTTATATAGACTGGATTTCAAGTCGACCGTGATGAGAAAAAGTCAACCTCGGGCTATGTGTTTACCTTGGGAGGTGGAGCCGATCCTGACGGAGTTCAGCAGCCGATGCATTGCGGACTCTACCATGGAAGCCGAATATGTAGCCGCCTTGAGAGGCTTCTAAGGAGGTTGTATGGTTCAAGAACTACCTCATGGATCTAGGTGTGGTACCTAGTTTGCCCAAGAGTATCATAGTTTATCGTGATAACTGTGTGTAGTGGCAAACTCAAGGAACCACGGACCCACAAGGCGACAAAACACATAGAGAGAGAAAGTACCATGTCATAACGAGAAATCGTTAGACGAGGTGACGTCTGATTGAAAAGATTGATACGACGGAAAATCTAGCGGATCCATTCACGAAGAGCCCGCCGCAAAAGTCTACGATGAACACGTTAGAGGACTTGGATTATGCTTGATGGCACCCACTTAGAAAGGAAACTTTTGTATAAGTGGGAGAAGCAAAGTGATGGTTGTTTGTAATAGCTAGTAGAAAGACACATTGTATACTAAAAGTTTGCTTTAGTATAAGTGGGAGATTGTTGGATTTGTATAATCAAAGCAGCTTGGTTGAGCTTGTATACAATGTTTCGTTACCACTATTACAATCTCCTATCTGCTTTGAATACTTGATTGCATATATCGTGTCCCCTTATCTCATATATGTTAGATCATACAAGTGTAGAAGATCACGAAGTCTCGTATGATTGGTCAAGCTTAATGAGATATAAAAAGTTTCACACCGAGACGACTTAAGGACGAGTTGTCGGGTTTAGGCCGCAGATAGATAAGAAGTGACTTGACTTAGTTGCTTGTCTATGCCGGTACGCCTCCGACGTATTGGAGGATCACAATGAGATGAGTTCTTCTTCTCGACCGTCAGAAGAACCAAGATCTCGGTGACTTACGATGTTCTAAACCTCGATAAGGTATTAGGTGAGTATGAGTTGTCGACCATCACTTTGACTTGTTATGGGTGAGGGTTATATGTTCTAACCCAAGATTCTCCGCATCTTGGGTGGTGGCAAGGTTGTATGTCACGCCAGTTATCCGTGTCGAGTCACCGTATCCGCTAGGATGATGACGCCCCTTAAGGAGCTCAAAGGTTTATTGTACTAAACCCCGCAGTCGAGTTAGCTCAAGTACAATAATAAGGTTGAGTGGTACTACTTAAGGAAATGAAGTTATTAATCGCTTTAAGCAATGATTGCTATAAATGATTAATGGACGCTCGATATCTTAAATACGGGATTCGTAATGTCTAAGTGCAAGCCCGACTCAACTTCGGTAATAAAGGGTAAGTCAACATTCTTTCTCTAGTGGCATGATCGAATGTTTATAAATTAATTTATGTTCGGGTCAACATAAGATAATTAATTTATTTGAGGCCCATCTTTATTCCTCGATTTGATCCTGGTCGGCCCATCCAGCCCATAGCTACAAGAAAATCGGCCCCCTATGTGCTCTCAAAGGAAAGATTTTATTCTCTTTATCCCACAAGGATATAATTATATTTATGGTATATGCATAGATCCTTTCCATATAAGATTATGGTAATAATCCTGAGAGTATGGAAATAATCCTGAGAGTATGGAAATAATCCTAAGATTATGGTAATATTCCATATAGGATTATGGTAATATTCCATATAGGATTATGGTAATATTCCATATAGGATTAAGGTAGTGCATTATAAATATAAGGTATGAGATAAAGTCTAGGTTAATGCTCATTAATCAAGACACATATTTTCGGCCCCCTCATTGTGTTGAGAGAGAATTCTCGAAAATTTGTGAGTGAGAGCATTGGGTGATTTTCCGAAGCATTCTCCATAGATCGTCCTCACTCGACGCGTTGGAGATTGGGCAACCGGATACACCCGTAAGGTCAAAGCACGAGTCCGATCCGCTCGATCCGCTCATCTCGCTCCATCGACCTCTTCGATCCAAAGGTAAACACGTAAACCCCAACGTATTACGATTTAATTATATAGACGCATGCTAGGTTTATAATCAATGTATGGTGAATTAAACACCCAAGATGGATCCTCGGGGCGAGGGTTAACATACGTTTTCCCTACAGAAATGATATTTCTTCGCAAAAGTTTTGAAATAAAAAGAGATTCCCACAATATGCAGGTATGGGACTGCATATTTAAGGAAAGCTCAAAGGATTCCAACAATATGCAGGAATGAGACTGCATATTTAAGGAAAACTTAAAGGATTTGATGTATGCTAGATAAATGATTTTCTCGGTTTTGAAAACGAAAAGTTTGAAGGTGGAAAATGAATTTTTCATGAAAAGTGAAAGTTATTACAAATGTTGCAAATGAATTTTATGTTGTGAAGAGTTGAAAATTGATGAGGAGGATGTTGAGATGATGAGGAAAGTTGTTGATTCGCTACCAACGTATGATAATGTCATACGAGAAAGTATTGACAAAGATATGTAAAAAATGAAATGTTTGAATTCATGAAATTCAATAAAGATTTATTGTTATGAATGTATGAAAATGCTCAAAAATGGACATTTATATGTCAAATATGATATGTTGAATTCTTGAAATTCAAAGAAGTACATAAGTACACATGAGCTGTGATATGAATATTTGAAATTTTATTTCAAATCTTAAAGTTGTTTATGATGATGGGTATTTAATCCCTAAAGAACATAGACTGTTTAAGACGCATGATCCCATTTGCAAAAGAACATCGAAGGATAAATTATGAGAATTTTATTCCCTCCCGAGAACAAAAACGAGATCAAGATGAGAATTTCGAAATGAATAACGAGAAGAAAAATTTAAGCTCAGAAATGGAAAGATGATGAATGTCACTATGCGATAAGTGACATGAGTATAGTCTTTTTATTTGGACGTTAACGCGTGACGGAACTCCAAATCGACTATGACTTTTTCGTTGAAACAAAAAATAATGTGAGTTTTCAAAACAAGAATGACTTCGGCTTCGGGCGAAACTGCACTGCGCAGTAGTTTTGTTTTGACCCGTTCTCCTTCGTTTGAACTCCGATTTATGCATGGTTTTCGCCACGCACTCTAACTCGCTGTAGTTTAATTGTTACGAAGGATCCAACCCATGATTATTTCTCCAGAAATTACGAGAATCAGTGGAAGTTAATTCTATGATTTTTATAGAATGAGAACTTTAGAGTATGATAAGAATCTTAGAAAGTTATTAGGAGAAACGATTTCCAGTAGTACAAGTAGAGCTAAGACATACATGAGAACCTTTGATGATGACCTATTATGAGTTATATAAGGTTTCAAATTCTACTCATTACCCAATTTACGTCTATTGAGTTTAACCTACGACCTAGAGCCAATTGAGAAATCACTGAGGTTCTCATTGTTTTTAAAGAAATTTATAATTCAAAGATTTATAAAATGTCCTTTTGAAACCAAACCCTTGTGTGACTGAGAAAATATTTGTGACGGGTCTGGCCAGCCCATATGACCAAAGAAATCTCACTAGTCGTCATTCTGGTCTTCGGACCCTAGATCCCAATTATTCAGTTCAAAGAGCATATGGATTCAATCGGTAAAAGATGTTGTGTTGATTTGTGAGACCGTACCTCTTGTAAACTGTCAGGATGAATTTTCTTCAAATTTTGGAACCAATAAGATGATGAAGGTTTACTTACCTTGTCACCTAAGTGCGAAGTAGTAAAATAATAAACATCAGGTATTATGTAGGTTGACTTATTTTGGGTCACCTAAAAGTTTGAGATCAGTAAAGTGATAGACATCAAGAAGTTATGATGTAATAAGATCTCGATGAGACGAGATATTTTCCCTATGATACACATGGATGTGATGACCCTTGATGGGCTTTTTAAAGACTGATAACAGTGAAGTTATATCTTCATGTGACTGTTATAATGATGAAATGTTATGAATGAGATACTCTTTAGCATAGGATGCAAGAGTAGAAGTGAAGGAAAGTATATGATATCATGGGATATAATTTCCCCTTATTATGTCATAATGAGAGAGATTGCAACTTATCTTTAAGATAGTTGTTTGTCCTTAAATCCTCCTTAGTAGGTTGGACATGTTTAAAAGAATGAAGATGCATGCAAAATATTCTTTTCAAATGATATACATGTAAAGAAATGATAGCATCTCAAATAATAAATCTCTCGCTTTATATCTCAATAAATGAGATTATGCTTGAGCATAATCGATTCCAAGTAATTGAGACTTGATTAAATCAATGATAAGATGATTGAAGAATCATAATCATTTAGATGTGCAACAGCTAGGATAGTCCTAGCATGTAAATCAAGTATGGAGGGAATATCTCCAAAGTCAAGACATGGTAATGAGATGCTTCGAATTTAAATTATGGTGTACAAATGTACTACCTTACCAAGCAATAGGACAATAATGACGGTTCTAGTCCTGAGAGTAAGGACCAAAATATAATGAAAGTAATATTACTTTCAGATACCATGCTCAAGAAAAAGGGACAGAAGTCAAGAATAGCTGAAGAAATTACAAGCTATACAATCATGAGATAGCCACGATATGATATAAGCTGCAGAAGCTTTACGACTTCGATAAGTAAGGTAATTCCCTTGAAGTAAAGAAACGGATTAAGAAATAGATTCATTATTTGAAATAAATCTTAGTACTCTAAGTTATTTTGACACAAAACGCTTGTCTTGTGTGTCTTAGTAATTAACAAGCAAGATAGCTTCTTTAGACCTTGCAAAGGGAATACATCCAAGAGAACAGATGAAAAGATTCACATGAAAGGATCTTAAGGTGAATCTAATTGGAAAGTTTATCCCTAATACTTTTGTGACGATCAATAAATTGAGATATTAAGTATCTCTGACATGGGAATGAAGCAATCATTGAATGTCGAGAAAATGGTAAAGATATTTGACGTCAAGGCAAAAGTAAAATACGTCCTAAGTGGACAAAGGATTTTACCCTATGCGAAATTGCATGATGAATCAATAAAGATTTAGAAGAAATGAATATATCCTAAAAGAATATTACAAATGATGGCGCTAGATGCTAGTATAAGGATTTTCTCTTGGAAGGAGTTTAAAGTAAGAATATATGAGAGATATATTCCTAAGATCGATAAAGAGAAAAAGGAAAATTGAATCATTCATACTAGATCAGGAATGAATGATAGTGATAGAGACATCGCAATCTCTACGACAAGATTAAATTATCGAGATATCAATATCGAAGATAGGTTGATATAAACCTAACTACAGAATGCTATTAATAAAAGCATAATTGTACTGATACCCGAGAAGGATATGGTGAACGAGGTAACAGAAGGTCATAGAAAGGAAACATAATGTCCCAAGGGAAAGGACAATAATATAAGAAATAAATGTTTAATCGAATGCACTGAAACACAAGAGACTGTGAGCCGTATCGTGACCGAAAACAATCTAACAAAGACCAGAAATGCCTGATAGGTATGAGAAAATTTCTCAGAATACCTATAATATTTTGTTCGATATAGGTGCTTCACATTCTAACATCGCACAAGTATGTGTAGAAACGATAGAACCCAATTCGTGATAAACGAATCAAGAAAATAAAAGTCTCTTCACCTATATGAGAATTATGGCCGTACGTGTTGCTCAAACTTAGAATTGGACCTAGGATCGCCTAAGGTTCTAACAATTAATTCGATCGTAACGTCTATGTGAAACGTAGATATAATTCAAGAAACAGAAGTTTCGAAAATGGATGTCACTCACGTGATTAGAAACATGGACATAGTCTCTCCATTTGAAATTCTACGCGACGAGATTTTTTTTGGATTCTCAATTGCCTAAATTTAAGTTTGGCTTATCTAGAAATAACTGTTTGCAGATGGTAGGAAAAGGGAGTATTACGGGTAAAAAGTTAACCCCAAGGCCTACAAATTTAGAACTCACAAGAGCGTATCAGCTCTTTTATTATAAACTGGGCATGGATTTAGGACATTTTTTGGAAGAATTTCTGCACCTTTGGAAGGATGCTCGTAACTATGGAGTGACGAATGAGGATGATATCCAACAACTTATCTGTCGTTTGCCAACAGATTGGCAAGGTTTTGCAAAAGAAGTATCAATAGAATATATTCTCCATGTAGAAATTTCCAAAGTTTGGGCAGACTTACCAGGATTTGTCAACAGACTCAAGTATACATATAATGCGTACGGAACGGCACCCACGAGCACTTGTCCTGGTTCCCGGCAAGTTACACAGCATGGTATAAAGGAATGGTTATACCCTGATGTTCCAAATGCCGCCCCGCGTCTTGTGCCGTCAATTATACCAGTAAGAGACGAGAAGGGAAAAAGGATAGGATCTTATCGCCCTCGAGGATTAGGGGAATTACCGCTACCAACTCAACCTTACTTTCTTATAAAAACAACACAAACTTCTAGCATCAAGAAGATACAGGGAGCAGTGTGACCCCTGGCTCTGTGAAAGAGGTAGATCGTCGGAGATTGAGGCAAAACGTACCTGGAAAAAGGTAAATTTCCAATTGAGGAGTACGGTTCCGACGAAGGCCACTCAGAGACATAGAATCCTATGATAATATGAGACTTATATGTAGATAGTGGATTATGTTGAAAAATAGTATGGTTAGAATGTATAAAATAAACGTAGTTTGGAATATTTTGTGAATATGTTGAAATGGTGTCAAAATTTTGGATGTAAAAAGGACTGGGCGCCATGTAATCAGTCGGCTAGATAGACCGACCCTCGTAATTAATGTATGGAAAGTCCTCATTGAGGCATTTTGATGAGATATATAATATGGTTTTTATATAATGGTATCTGATGTACGAAAACGAATTATTCCGAATAAGATATGGTTACTATGAGATTATAGTTATGCCATTCGGACTAACTAATGTACCAACCCTGTTAATGAACCTCAAAAATTGAGTGTTCCACACATACTTAGACAGTTTTGTCTTAATCTTTTTGAATGATGTTCTTATCCATATGAAGAGCGAGAAAGAACATCGGAGGACTGTCTTACGGACATTTAGAACCGAGCAAATTTTGCCAAGTTTGGTATTATGAATTTCGGCTTAAAGAAGTAATGTTCCTCAGGCACATTGTGTCTTCAGTAGGAACCAAAGTGGAATAACCTAAAATGAGATCAGGAATTTCTTACCAAAGTGTAAGAATGGAAGCCGTCAATGACCTAAAATGAGATCAGGAATTTCTTAGATAAATTGACTATTATCGGAGATTCATGAAGAATTCTCTAAGGTAGCAAGGCCGATAACACAGATACCTCAATAGAGGAATAAATTTTACATAGACCAAAATGAGACGCCGTATATTAAAGTGAGAAAGATGATAGTCAACGCACCAAAATAACTTAGACCTCATGGATGAAATTGCCCAACTCACGACTTGAAATAGTAGGAGTAGTATGCGTACCAAAAGGTTTGGAGACAACACCTATAAGGAATGAATTGTGAAATCTTCACAAACCACAAAAGTGTGGATTATTTCTTCGAGCAAGAGACTTAAACATGAGGCAAAGAAGATGGCTCGAATTGGTAAAGGATTACGACTGTGGTATAAATTATCACCCAAGAAAGGCAAATGTGGTAGCTGATGCCTTGAGTCGTAAGAATCTATCCATATTAGGATGTCTCTTTACAAAGGAAGAAAAACTCGATGAAGAGTTTGAAGGAGTGAAGATAGAATTGGTTGAACAACCAGAGACGATCATGAGTTGTATTGCTACACTCACGATTACGCAGACTTGAGAAAAAAAGGGTACTAAAATAATAAAGGAAAGGTTATATATATATTTTAAGCAATAATAAGCTTGGAAATGAAATCAAGAGTGAAGCTCATGATATTCCTCGTACCGCCTTACCAGGCAGCATTAAGATATATCATGATTTACAAGAAAAGTCAAATAGTAAGAAATGAAATGAGATATAACCATATTGTCGAGCATTATCTCGATTACCAACAAGTGAAGGCATTGTCTCAATGTCCTTATAAGAGGTTATAATCTCTAAGGTACACAAATGAAAATGAAATGACATAGCAATGGATTTTATGACGGGTTTTACCAAAGTCATAAAGAAGTAACACTGCTATATGGGTAGTAGTGGATTGACTCACCAAATATGCTCACCTCTGCCTATTCAGATGACTCAGAGATCTGATGAGTTAGCTCAGTCGTACATAAGGGAGATCGTGTCTCTACAGGGGATACCAAAACCTATCACTTCAGATAGAGATTCCAAGTTTACCCCTAGACTTTGAACTAGCTCACAAAAAGGAGTTAGACACAAGATTGAACCTTAACATAGATGTCCATTCACGGACAGATGGACGATAAAAAGGACAATATGAACGTCTAAGGATACGATGAGGACTTTAATGTTAAATCAAGGAGCAAGTGGAAACATGTTGTACCACTTGTTAAGTTCACGAACGACCATAGCTGTCAAGCAACGATCAATATAGCCATATGAGGCATTATGAGGAAAGAAGTATCGACCACCACTTTATTGTAATAAAGTAGGTGAGAGAAAGTATAGGGTCCTGACAACATAAATGAAATGATTAAGATATCTACCAAATGAGGCACGGAATAAGAGAAGTTCGTGATGTAGAAAAGTCTTACCGACACGCGCTGATCCGAATCGCATTTTAATGCGAAAATAAAGTTCCTTAAAATTTCTCCATCAAGGGAAATTATAAAGTTCAAGGTTTAAGGAATGTTGAGATCACGTTTTATAGGACCTTACGAGATCCTAGAAATAATAGGCCCAGTAGCCTATAGATTGGTACTTCCGCCAAATTTGGGGAATGTACAAAATCTTTCCACGTGTCACAATTAAAGAAATACGAATATGACCCAAATCACGTAATGCATCATAATAACGTGATCCTTAACTCAAATATGAGTTGTGATGAAAAATCTAAGATTATTTTGATCGTAAGATTCAATGATTAAGAATCAAGTTCGGGTCTTTAATGAAAGTCCAATGGAGAAACCATGGACAAAAGGAAATCACGTGGAAAATTGAAGATGTTATGGGGCAAGGATACCCTATATTTTTCTGAGGTATGCAAATTTTGGGACGAAATTTCTTTTAAGGGGGGTGGAATGTAATACCCCGAAGGTTTAAAGCCTAATTACGATAATTAAAAATCGTAAATTAGGGTTTTGTCTCGAAAGTTGAATTAGTAAATTACCGAATAATGATTTCGATTATTTATGAGATAATGAATTCTATATCATATTCACTAATGATTGTGAATTAAGGAATATATTTATATAAATTCTTTCGGCAGTAGTATTTTAACGTCGATTGAATATAGATAGTTAATATTACGTTAATTTTTCTAAGTGGCGAAGCTTAGAATTAAATTAAATTATTAATGGAATGATTTAGTAAAGTGATTACAACTTTACCACGACCTTTTTGAGATAGGTCGATAATGAACGTTTTGAGACGTTTCAAACGTCAACGTTTAGAGACGATTAGAAAAATGAGTCTAATGATCAAGGAATTATGATATTTAAATTTCTATGATTATTTTATGTAATTAGAGTAGTATTTAGCACTAAAATAATGCTAGAGCATTAAGGATTATTTATTGAACAAAGTAGCAATTTTCGAAAACCCTAATTTCGAAAATTAGTGTTTTCACACATGAAATAATTCTAATAATTTTTTCTATGATATAATTTATCATCTTAAATATATATTATGATATATATATAATAATAGCAAGAAAAATCAAATTTTGGCACATAAGAATGGAAATTGCCGTGACCATTGTTGTGTAACAATATTTACGCGAGTTTCCTTACTAGATTTGCTATGTTGTGATTTAATGAATCAAGTGGGATATAATTTGCACATTAACCAAGTAAAGTAAATGAAGATGATCAAGTGATGTGTGTGATATGAAGGAGCCGTGTAAAATGCTTGACAAATTGAGGTTGGAAGTTTATTTGGAACTCTTTCTTTGACTTGGCTACCATGTAGTTAATGCTAGATATTTGTTATATGTATAAGACAAATTTTAAAGCTTCCTCAATTGTGTTTGAGAGATAGTGCCGCCGGCACTTTGTAAATCAAAATCAAGGATGTTGTTTCAATTATTTTGTTGAGTAAATGACATTTACTATGGTGATGAGTCATAAAGCAAATAAAATATCTCATGCTTGTTTGGTGTGAGTGAACCGTGAGGGGTAGGTTTGAAATAAGGTGTAATACTTGTTTTTATTCCATAAGTGTTTAGAATATCAAACAAAGCATCTCTCACTTCCCAAACCATGCTTTACCGTGAGCTTATGAAAGAAAAGAGAAGAGGAGTGTTCTTCTTTAAATCCCAAACCCTTGTTATAAAATCCTTTGCACTAAAAATCGACAACGGTTAAAAGGTTAGGAATCGAACTATCTTTATTTATACGTTAAGATTTTCGATTTCCAACGGTTAGATTTTAATATACATGCTATGTTAATAATGATAGAAATATGAAAAATATGAGGAATGATGCTAGCTTATTTTGTTGTTTGTTAATATTGTTTATTATGCTAAGATTAAGCATATCTATGGTTTTGAATTAAAAGCTAATCATGCTTTGAAATTAAAAGTGATAATCGAAAACTATCATGTTCATTAGTTGATGAATTAGTGATTTATGATGATAATAGAACTCATAGTGAATTGTTTGGAATTTATGGAAATCATATGCTATTTAATTGTTAAGTACCGAAAATGATACAAAATTATATGTTAGTGTATAAATTTTATTTAAATGATATGATAGCATATTATTGATCTAGGGTATTGATTATGGACTATGTGAATTTATTGGGAATTTTGGAAATTATTTGTTCATGTTTTAGAATTTTTGAAAATGCTAAAGTATTAGTATGTTGAATTGTAAGTTGGTATTGATAAATATTATGATGTTATATTGTTATATTATAAGGTTTAAGCATAGTGTAATTTTGTAGAAATTTTATAAAAATGTTTGGTATATAATTGCTAAGAACCGTGAGCTATAAGATTTGATACCTTGATGTAGAAATTATAATTGTTGGATATTATACTAGATTGATGATCTAGGATGATGTTTAGGTCTTGTGTAATTTAATTAGAATTTTAGGAATTTGTTTGATAATTTTTGGAAAACAAATCGAGAGCTATAGGACATGGATAGAAGATGTCCAAATTTTCTATAGCTAATGTTAATACATATTATTGATACTATGATAATATAGAACATTATGATTTTATAAGAAATTTTGGAAGAAGTTTGAGTATTAATAGTAGAGAGAACCGAAAGCTAGGCATGATAAATTAAGAGTATTAAATTCTTTTTATCAAGAAAGATCATATATTATACGATTAAAATATATTTTAGACCCATTGAGAATTTATGGAATTTTATAAACATAGTATACTATGTTTATGGCGAAACGTTATATTAAATAACGTTAGAAATAAAAAGTGATGTAAAATGAATAAGTAAATTAATATTAAAGTAAAATATTAATAAAGTTTATCGATTTGCATGAAAAATCGAGAATTAGGATTTTATGAAAAGAAATCGATTGAAAATCGATTTATATTGAAATTAGATATCAAATATGTTAATAATTTGAAAAGTTTATTAAGAAAAGTCAAAATTGTTGACTTTTGATTTAACGTATGAAATACGTTCAATAAATACACTAATACGTATAAAACGTATTAATTTTATAAGAAAATCTTATTGGTGAGAAAAGATTTCATAATTGAAATCTTTATATCGAAAAACGTTAGAATACGTTGAACGCTTAACCTAAAAGGTTAAATGAAATAGTTAAACATATCTCGCCTCTATCAAGCACGAAATGTTTAGTTAAGATACGTGATTGACGACGTATTGAATTCGTTAAGGAATTCGAATTATTATATTATAAGTTATCAAATTTTATTAAACTTTGAAAATCTCGAAAGACGTGACCAACGTACTAAAGCAGTTTTTACGTAAAGGTTGGACGCGGACGTGACGAGTTGACGAAGAAAGAAATTGATCTAAGAAAAACTACAGTCCAGGTGGGCTTTATTATACTCAAAAAGATAAATTGCTTATCAAATGATTTATTTACGATGCTTTATTCGCAAGAAATGATGTGAAATGATTATTTAATTACCTGCCCAAAATGTTTATGTTTTATGTATGTATCCTATCCATGATCGAATGATGCATATTGTTGGGTAGCTCCCACTTATGAAATGTTTGAATTCGTATCCTTGTAAGTACCCACAAGAATGATTGAGAATTCGTATCCTGTGCCGGAATGGCAAGGATTTTGTGCACTATTTTATGACTGTGTGCTGAAAGGGTGCTCGGCCGGTCACGGCGTCCGTGGGAGGAGGCCTCCTCTCCGGTGCGGAATGATTTATGAGATGAGATATGAGAAATGAAAGGAAATGGATATGGATCATACATACGAGGAAAATGCTCGCCTAGCGACGCTTATGGAAAATGAAAGAAAATGTTTAGTAAGCACGACCATTTCAATTAAAACCACATGTGTTCTTTGTGACGGGCGGTGTGATTTAAATTGATAAATGTTTTGGCATGAGTCCACCGAGTGTATTCTTGTACTCGACCACCGCATATTTGTTTTAAATGTGCAGATTGAGTGAGTGATGCGATGGAGCGGTGTTGAGCAATAGAATGTTGTCGCCGATAGTATACCTTAATTGTACATCGTCATATGTACATATCACATGTTTTCACGCTGCGGATTATAAATTCATATGTATAATATGTTTAGTCGAACCTGAACGCTTGAAGTTCTAGGAATATCACGATATATGTCTCACAACTTAGTACTTTATATTACAATTGTGTTTCTTAATCCGTTTCAAATAACAGGTCCCCGCTAATCAAGACTTAGGATTGAGGGTCACATAGTGGTATCGAGCGGTTCGCTCTTTGAATCCAAAATCTCCTCTCAAAGTTAAGTCAGATTGAGTCACTAGACTTCTAGAGATCAGCCGACAATGCTCAACACTCCATCACATCAAGCTCAACTGGAATGAGGTAAATGATTCCTCTTCAAAAGCTTTGAAAGTGAAAGAGGATGGAAATGATTTTTCTTCGCAAAAGTTTTGAAATAAAAAGAGATTCCCACAATATGCAGGTATGGGACTGCATATTTAAGGAAAGCTCAAAGGATTCCAACAATATACAGGAATGAGACTGCATATTTAAGGAAAACTTAAAGGATTTGATGTATGCTAGATAAATGATTTTCTCGGTTTTGAAAACGAAAAGTTTGAAGGTGGAAAATGAATTTTTCATGAAAAGTGAAAGTTATTGCAAATGTTGCAAATGAATTTTATGTTGTGAAGAGTTGAAAATTGATGAGAAGGATGTTGAGATGATGAGGAAAGTTGTTGGTTCGCTACCAACGTATGATAATGTCATACGAGAATGTATTGACAAAGATATGATTGATGAGTACAAGGGCAAATCGAGGTTTGAAAAGCTGTCAGCTATCAAATCGCCTGATTGATGAGAGGTACCATCGAGCTAGTGACAGAAAATCTAGCACTAGTTGGGAGGTAACCCAACGTGTTTTCTCATTTTTTTTGTTTTCGTTTTGTTTTTCTTGTTTGTCGTTGTTTTGTCGTGTCGTGTCGTGTTTCGTCGTTTTCGAGTCCCGAGGTATAATTGCTTTCTTTTTATGTTTTTTTTTTTTTTTAAAAAAAACACACCTCGCGACCGCCCTCGCGTCCGCGAGGAGTGGTCGCGAATAACCATTAGTCGAGAAAACAAGTTTTCCGCGCATGGGCGCACCTCGCGACCGAGCTCGGGACCGTGAGCCTGGCCGTGTGACGTGCCCCGACCTGTGCCCAGACGCGACCCGTGGTCTTTTCACCTTTTTAACCCCTTTTTCCCCCCATTTTACACGCACACACACATTTACAGCAGCAAAATACTCTCTCTCAAGCACCTTACACCTAAGTTCTTCATTTTGATTGCAATTTTCATCACTAATCCGCTCAAGGTACGCTACATTTACTTAATTCCTCTTGAATTTATGCTTTTTAGCATGATTTGGAGGAATTTTGTCCATTATATGTCCTTGTGGTGGGTTTTTTAATTTTTTGAGGAATTAGGGCTCATATTGCTAAATTACTTGGTGTTTTGAGCATGATTGTTATAATGTTAGGGGTATTGATGTTTATAGATATGTATTGATGCTTATTATTGGTCAATTTTGCCTACAGTGTTGATTAGGGATGAAAAATGTTCGAAAAACCCTAAAATTTTTGTCGCCGCGCAGCTCGCGACCATGAGCCCGATCACGAGGTCTGCTGCAAGATGTCCACAAGACGTCCGCGCCGCGCGCCAGCGAAAGTATAGGCGTGTAAGTGAACGCGAGCTTGCTTTCGCGCCAGAAGCGCTCGCGTCGCGGATACCCAACCGCCGAGTGGTTCCTTCGCGATCTCCTCGCGATCATGAGGTTGGCGCGAGGCAGCCCGTAATGCTATTTTTGTGTATTTTTGTGCGTGTGCGATTCCTCCCCCTTATTTCGCTTTGTTTGACCATATGTTAGTATAGGGGACGGTATTTTGCTCAATTCAAGTTTGGGGGAGGTCTATATTTTGCTATGGGTTGTCGTTTGCTTTTATATTCCTCTTTAATAAGTATATGAACTAACTTTGCTTTTATCTTTAGGTACAATATGTCACACCACTCCGGCCATAAGCGAAAGGGTAAGGAGGGTGCTTCCTCATCCCGGGATGAGCCACATGATGAGTTCCATCCCTCCACTATTGGGGTGCGGCTGCCGACTCCCTCATCATGGGAAATGTGGAGGAAACTGGTGCAGCTAAAGCACCGACATTCCCGGTTTATGTGCATTGAGACCTGCCAGGCTATGGGGATAGCCAATGACGTCTCATGGCTTGCGGAGAGGGCCGGCCTGTATTTAGTTGTAACAGCTAATCATCTATCATACCGGACCCTCACGCTGGAATTCTTGTCGACCTTATATGTTCATAAGACGCATGGATCGCCGGATTACTTAATGTTCCAGCCCGATAACGAGCCCAGACAACTCTCAGTGGACGAGTTGAACTCCATCATTGAGGGCCATCCCGAGGCGATACATCGGGACTTAGAGCATTCGCCTCGTGATCCGTGGCCATTGATCACGCACACATCCTTGAGCGAGCCCATATTATGATGCCTCCAGGCTAAGGCGAGCTCCATTCGAACCGACGATCCACATTTCCACCGCCACCACGCTCACCATACATGGTCGCTCGAATGCCGGCACTGTTCTATCTCAGGACATGAGTCTCCTGATTGCTGCGATGATGAGACAGAAAGTGCACGCCGGGATGTTCCTAGCCTAGCACTTCCAGATGCAAGCCGAGGTATCGGGGAATGCTCGGATACGCATAGGGGGATTTGTTACCCCTATTGCTGATTTTTACGGTATCACGATTCGAGAAGAGCCCATCTCTCAAGATATTTTCCTGGACAAGAAATATCTATATGTCCAGACGTTCTTGAAGAGGCACCGAGACCACTACCTCTGGATGCTATATGATAAGCATGGCGATCGATAGTCCACCGCCCAACCCCGAGCTCACCAAAGATAAGCACACCATGCCACGAGCATAATTGAACATGAGCTCCGACCAGCACTATGCATGGACTCAACGCTTAAACTTGCAAGGCGAGGTCGAGGAAGAGCAAGCCGGGAGAGGAGGACGAGCAGCAGGGGGCACCCGAGGTCGGTGGTGCGATGCCACCAAGGCATGCTCGGGATATTCCAGATTTATGAGCGACTAGATCGCATAGACGGTCGCCTAGACCGCATGGACGAGAATATGACCTCCATGATGACACGGCCAGCACCTTCCGCCCGGCAGCAAAGCGCATCAAGAGCGAGAACGCCGATGATGTAGATGATGCAAAGAATGGAACCAATGGAGAGGTTTCACCCGCGCCAGAGTAGAGTGGCACACGAGGTAAGGTCTCTCCCAATCACTCTCTTCGCAAACCTTATCGCCTCCATTTCACAATCGCTTACAATAAGTTTGGGGAGTGGTCGAGTGTGATGTGGTTGAGAGTCCTTTTATGTTTTGCGTTGTTTTGTTAAGTTATTATATGTTGGGGCTTTTGTCGTGTCTTTTGTGTTTTTGTTGTGTCGGTCGATCAACGAGTGAAGTGAAATGTGTTAATCCATGTAGCCAATGATGATAGAAATTTTCTTTTAAATATGTGATAGTGCACATGATATGTTAGAAAATGACGCATGGATAGCTTGAGATTGCTTAACTTGTTGTTTTTAACCATTTGCTAAAACCGCGAGACTTGAGCTTCACCGTATACACATCTTGTTACGATTTTTATTTGTGTGATATCGCATGTAATTATCTTCTAGAACTTGCCGCTTTTTACGTGTCGAAGCCGCAATATGTGTTTTGAATATGGAAATCATAAAAGGCCATCTTTGTTAAACCACATATTTACCTAAACACTAAGCCCAATGATATATACCATTTGTCGCCTTATTTGAGCCTTTATTAGACCTTATTCTTTTGTTAACCGGATGATAGGAGGTGAAATGGATATGGGAATCAAATGGGAGAAAAAAAATGATATGCAAAGTGGGATAAAAGATAAAGTATGGTACAGTGTGAAAAGAATAGACCGATAAGCTCTATTACAAAGCCAAGAAAAGAAAAATTTTGTGAATAGTATGAGCATAAATGAAGTCAATTATCATAGTATATGGTACCTTGAGTGAATAAATGTCGAAATAGCATGTTAGAAAGGAAAAGAAAATGGACAAAGTCCATATGAGCTGATTATAGAGATGGAAGTACTTGGAATATATTTGAGTCACTTAGCCATATATTATCCTACCTTAACCAATGTGCCTACAATACAACCTATGAAAAGTCCTTTTTTATCCTAATTTGAATGCATTTGACGTGGTGGAGATATTAGAGAAATGACAAACCTATGGTGAGATTTTTGCATTGCATTGATTTTTGAGTGCATACATGTTCCTTATTTCTTTATGAGTTGAGTGTACTCTATATATTACGCACATGCCATTGTGAGAGTTGAATTGAATGAGATTTTTGCTTTCAATGGTTGTACATTGTCAGTTTTTGACTAATATCGTCGTGGGCACTAATGATTTTGAGCTTTGAGATATTTCTGAGGCTTTATTGGTTTCCAAGTGTTCTACTCATATGGTGGAGTAGATTTATTCTCTTTTTTGAGGATGATGGTTCTTTGGGTTAAGAATCATGATTTTCGGTGAAGACAATGAAGTATTCTTTTATTTTAACAAGGTGGAGATTGTTGGAATTTTCTAGTGTTAAAATTAAAGAGTCTTGTCCCACATTGATTTTGTAAGCAAGTGAGGAGCCCCTTAGTATTATATAAGGAGCATAAATTTTTTTGTTACAAGTGCACAAATTATTACATTATAGTCTTGTGATTAAATTCTAGTTTAAATTCATTTCTTAGTTTCTCTTGTGAGAATCTTGATAGAAGGGTGAGAGTTTGTCAAAGACTTGTAATAGTGTAGAGAGAGATGTATACTGTGTGATTGTAGAAATTTATCATATAGTGAATTTTTCTCTGTGGGTCGTGGGTTTTCTCCGGTTTTGGAGTTTTTCACGTTAAATTCTTGTGTTGAGATTGTTATTCTTTTTTTTCCTAATTTTTCGTTTCTTTCCTAAGTATAAATGGAGTCCTAATACTACTAATATTTGAGACATAAAAGGCTACCTAGAATTCATACTTCATTGCTTCTCCACCTCCTTCGGAGACGCAGTATGAAACATTATTATACCTTAATTTATGATGCTTTTTTAGTTATATGAGCTTGCATCGGTAATATCTATTAGGAGATAAAAACTTTATTGGGTCTTCAATTTCTAAATTATGGAGATGTCAACTTTATAGTCCTTTTTTGAACTTATAATATCTCACAACAAAACCCCAAAAGTGAACTTCAATTGCCTGAGGTGAGAGCGTGCGCTTCAGATATATTTCATTTTTATATAATAATTAATAAAACTACGCGAAAGATAAAAATCACATTAGAAAACTAGGGATAGAGGGTCAATGGGGCATTGGGCCCACTAGGATTTTTAAAACAATATTAGAGGTATAATGATAATTATGTACTTAATATTTAAATTTAAAAATTCTACAAATTGCTCATTGCTGTAAATAATTTGATTTAAGAAACTATATATTTTTATTAATTGACAACTTATAACATAAAAATTTCTATTTTTATTGAATTAAATTAATTTTATTTTGGTTAGATCTTTGCTTCAATTTGTTGTCATTGTATTAAATTATTAAAATGCATTTAATTGTTTGAGATGTAAATATTAAGGCACATCAGAGAAGCAAATTGAATTGTGTATGATTGATTATTAGTCATGTTGATAGTTAATCGTCAAATATTCATAGCTTTCACTTATTTTTTCCAGTTTAAAGTTATAAATACCTAATTATTATTTATATTGTTTTATTATTTTCTTTGATGGATCGTTTTTTTAACAAAATATCCTATGTCGCGAAACTTCAACTTCATCAGTCGATCGTTTTTTGTTATAATAGAAACATTATTAGATTCTAAATTTGTGCTAAAGTTCTATATAGTTATTGGCTTATTGCCATTTAACATTATTAGTTGGCCCTCTATGATAAAATTTTCTACCTCTGTCACTAGTTATACTGCATACTGTATATGTGTGTACGTGGGCATAAAAATTTAATACAATGACGACACAAAATGCATGACCAATATTATATGCATGTTGAGTAATATAGAAGTATAAGATAAAGTGTTTTAATAACATCAATGCAGTCGATCAGTTGAAGTAGCTACCCCAATCAATCAAGCATCTTAATAATTAATTCAAGGAATTGCATGCCCAATTTTATATTCGTACATTTATGTTTCTTAAGCAACTAGGATCAACATGGAATGTGATACAATCCCTACGTGACCAAATCAAGGCCCTTCACTATTTACTTACTTTTCCTTCTTCTAGCTTTTCCCAAGAAATTGTGCTCACTTTCCAAGAATTCCCACCTATTTAAACACCATTCTTCGAACTTCACTTCCACCCATCTCACAAAGACTCTCTTTCTCCCTCTACACACACACAATCATGGGCTTGGCAAATACTTATGAGCACACAAACTTGTTGCTTTTACCCTTGCCAGCCTTTCTTGAAACCAAGAAAATTTATGACACCAATCTGCTATTTTATGTGTTTGTTGCTTTTCTGATTTACGGGCTCATCAATTGGGCCTTTTCATGCGGCGGGCCCGCATGGAAAAACGGCCGCTACAAAATGGGCCGGATTCCAATCCCTGGGCCCAACGGCCTTCCCATTTTTGGCAGCTTGTTCAATTTAAGCCGCGGCTTGGCTCACCGTAAGCTAGCATGCATGGCTTCGAGCTACGCCGCGAGGAGGCTCATGGCTTTCAGCTTGGGCTCAACTCCTGTCGTAGTCACCGCAGACATGTGCATTGCACGTGAGATTCTAACCAGCCCGTACTTCGCTAATCGCCCGATCAAGGAGTCGGCCAAGCAGCTCATGTTCAGCCGAGCCATCGGGTTCGCCCCCGACGGGGCCCACTGGCGAATGCTGAGAAATGTCGCATCAACTCACCTCTTTGCGCCCAAGCGCATATTAGCCCATGAGGGGGCCTGCCAGCTAGAGTGTTTAGACATGCTGAACGCTATAGCTAAGGAGCAATCCCTCAAGGGGTACGTACAACTCAGGAAGCACCTCCAAGTCGCGTCTTTGAATACAATAATGGAAATCGTGTTTGGAAAAAGGTACAACACTAGGAAGCACGATGATGAAGCCCTAGAGCTGAATGAGCTAGTGAAAGAGGGATTTGATCTCTTGGGAGCTTTCAACTGGTCTGATCATCTCCCGTGGCTCAAGTATTTCTACGACCCGTTATATGTCCAAGAACGGTGTGCCGTCTTGGTGCCTCGAGTCAAGAAACTCGTCAAGAAAATTATCGAGGAACATCGTGATAGAGATGACAATAGTAATAAGTCACGTGACGATTATGACTTCGTCGACGTTTTGCTCTCTCTCTATGGCCAAGAGAAACTTGACGAGGATGATATGGTGGCTGTCTTGTGGGTTAGTATTCTCTCTTTCTCTCTCTCACAAAATTCACCATTTTCATGGAACACATTTTATATTCTTTGTTGGTCAACTAAAATTGCATGCATGATCTCACCGCTATTACTTTTTTTTCCCTTTGACTTAATTCCATTGGTTGTTCTTTTTGCTATTTTGAGTTTTATTTGAAAGTTATTATTATTTCTAATTATTTTGAATTTTCAATTCTAAATTTTAGTTCATAATTGATTGATAAGTTTGATTATTTCATTATTAGAAACTCATGATTTTTTAATTTCATCCCATAGCCAATAAATGATAACAATAGAGTTGATTATTTTACACGTGATTTATTTTCATCATAAATGTTATTAGAATAATATCTTTGATTATGCTAATTTCTCTTTTCCCTTTTGTAATAGGAAATGATATTTCGAGGCACTGACACGACAGCCCTTCTAACAGAATGGATCATGGCAGAATTGATCCTAAACCCTAAAATCCAAGCAAATCTCTACAACGAACTCCAAACCCTAGTGCGAAATAACTCATCAACCCACGTCACCCTCACGGATTCCATTATTGCCAGGTCACCCTATCTGGAGGCTGTGGTGAAGGAGACCCTCCGGCGCCACCCTCCGGGTCCCCTCCTGTCTTGGGCCCGCCTCTCGACGGCTGACGTCCACCTCAGCAACGGCATGGTTATACCGACCGACACGACTGCAATGGTGAACATGTGGGCCATAACTCATGATCCGATAATTTGGAACGACCCTTTTGAGTTTAGGCCGGAGAGGTTTTTAGCGTCGGCTGGCGGCACCAGCATCGACGTGAGGGGTAGCGATCTGAGGCTGGCTCCGTTCGGGGCCGGCCGTCGGGTCTGCCCCGGCCGGAAATTAGGATTGACCAGTGTATCTCTATGTGTGGCTGAGTTGGTGAAGAAGTTTGAATGGGTTGAGGACAAGTGTAGGCCAGTTGATTTGAGTGAGGAGTTGAAGCTCTCTTGTGAGATGAAGAAGCCTCTCTCACCTATTGCGATTCCAAGGGTTAATTGATCGAGGGTGTTATAACTTCTTGTCTATGATTTCGTTCTATGTACAATTACTAATACATATCTATATATGATATATCTTATATCTTATAATGCAATATAAGAAATATATAGTATGACTGAAAATAAAGGCATGGAGCTATTATGTATTCAAAAATAAATGTTCCATTGTGTGTAGTTGCATTAGGTCTAGGTCTGGATAAGTCACTAGTCCTATGATTCCTATCTATGTTTGTGTGTCATGTAAGTTTATGGAGGTTTGAAATATTATATTTTCATATGTAGACATATATATATATATGCGTGTGTGTGTATTGGTAACATTAATTGTGTGTCGATATATACATGTTGCAGTGTTATTTATTAAGTTCTATATGTTCACAATCAAAATTCACAATAATTACACCTATAACTAATTTTTTGATTGTGAATTTGCATATAAACAACAGGACATACCTATAATTGTTGATATTTGATGAGACCAAATATAACATATTAACTTCCTTTTGAGCTCGCAAACATATGATTGTGAATTTGCATCTAAACAACATGGTACATATATATATATATCCATGTTTTCTTATATTTGATGAAATTTAAATAGACCATAAACAACAAGGCACATCCATATTTTCTTATACTTGATGAAATCTAAATAGACCATAGTTTAACTTCGTTTCTCTTAATTTATATTCCTGATACTAGCTAAAGAGCATAGAAAATGCATATATAATTGATAAATACATAAAATGGAGTTGGAAAATTTAATCTATACTCTCTTCATCTTGGGAAATCTGGAGGTGGGGATCCATTTTATTATCAGGACTCTTCCCATTTTAGTAATGAAAACCATCATCATTCCTGAGCTTAAATGTCTCTCCAAATGGTAATGCAACAACCGAACTCCTTGGCAATTAATATAGAATTAAGAAAACTAAGAAGATCAAATATGAAACCATGGAACTGAACTACCTCATCAAATAATTAAAATAAAGACCACATTACCCGGAAAAAATGAATGAATTAATGTTCTTTTTTTCTTTTCTTTTTAAAATGAAGACACCATTACCGCAACTTACATAAATATTACAACCTGAGTTATCGGCCCTTAACTGAAAAGCCGTCCAGCCATTGATAGGAACTCCAATGGTGTTCTTCAATGGCGGGGCGACAAAGTTATAAATCCTCAGATTTGTGCTTACATCAAAGTTCTCCAATCCACGACCAACAACGTAGAAGCTATATTCGACGCCTCACATCGCGTTCATCCCCTGAAAGACGATCTCCAGCGTCGAAGTATAATAAAGATACTGTTGGGGGCGAAGCTATAATGAGAATGAGTTTTGTAGAGAAATGAACTTTGGAAGAAATAGAGTACCTACGGCTCATTCACTTTTTAATATTAGGTTTCTTGTATTTTCATTCATTGATTACAAATGAGAGCAACACTATTTTTAACGAATCTAAGCCTTTTGTTTTGAAGCGCCAATAGTTATAGCGGTGGGTATGGCTTTCGTAGTGTGCAATGTAGGATTCTACATTATAAGGATCCGAAAGGACCATCTAGACTTAGTTAATTACTTCATACTTTTAGATAGTATTTACTTTTCATTATTAATATTTTGGACATGATACAATGTTTATCGAGAGAGTGAAGAAAAATTTATTTGAAGGATTATAGGGAACGTCGATTGGCCGGTGGTGGTAGTGGCACCGATGCTGCCCCATGTTGGAAATAATATTGGAAAAATATGGTGGGAGAATACTTTGGATAGAGGACTAAAAAATTGTTGATGGAATTCACAAATTTAATGGAATGTGTATGGGTGGACGTGTGTTTATATATATGAACTGTAGAGATGTTATGAGAGAGAAAAATAATTAGAAGAGATTTTATTTCATTTCTCTCCACTACAATTCTCGGTACACATGCATATATATACTTGCTTATGTGGACTAAGGGTGTTTGGCTAAGCTTATTTTAGAGAGCTTATAATCTCCAAGAGCTTATAAGATGTTTCAATAGCTTATAAGAGGTAATGTCTCAAGTGCTTATAAGTTGTTAAAGTGTTTGGATAATTGATCTTATAAGATAGAGAAAAATCGTGAGTTAGAGAGATAAAATTGACGAGATGTGAAGTTGATAGTGTATGTGTAGGAAATAACGAACTATAATAAGGTTATTTTGGTAAATTCATGATTACTTATAAGTTTATGAAAAATAAGTTAGGGTTGACCAACTTATTTTAGGGAGTTATAATTTGTTGGAGCTTATTTTCACAATTTATAAGCTATTTGGAGCTTATTTTAAAACGTTTTTAACGAACATAAATTTATTTTAAAGAGCTTATAAAGCAGCCAAACACCCTCTAAGTCTCAAGCAAGTGGCGGTGGCTAAAATAGTTGTTCTAGATAATTCTATATCTAGATCTTTCACTAGACACACTTATACAATTATAGGATTTTCTACTTCTTTTACATTCTAGAATTTTCTTTTATATATATTTTCCGAATCTTTAATTCATGTTATATTCTTTTGTTTAATATATTTGTAAAAAATATTTTCATTTTGCATAAATCAAATTTACTCATTCCAACACCCTGCGACAGCGTAGGCACGGTCGGCCATGTAGTAGTGGATAGGGTTTTGGTCGGTGAGGAGTAGGAATTCGAAAGTCTGGCTGGGGGAGATTGCAATGTAGTCGGAGGTGAAGGCTTTGAGGTAGGCCTCGTTGGAGCCGAAGACACGACGTTTTGACCGGCGATTCCCAGGAACATGATGGTGTTCATCACGGCGTTCACAGGCATCTATTTCTGTGGTCGACAGTGAGCTTGAATGTATCTGCATGGAGTTGAAGAGGCAAGTTAAAATGAATTTAAAGCTCAAGCTCGATTCGACTATTTGAGAAATAGTAATATATTAATGAAAGATATTTCTTTGTTTAGTCAAATACTGTCTTATAGTTATAGATAGACTCGTTTTATTCTTACGTGGTGTTGCATTTCCTACTTTCATGACACCACAAATTAATCTTATACAATTTTTCTTGTCCCAAATTAACAAAATGAGAAAGGCTAGCTAGCTACGTGAATATGCCCCATAAGTGGAAGATTATAATTGGTGAAAGAAAACAGGAACGACTGATAAAATGAAACAAAGCCATATTTATGTAACTTGATGATCTATTCATTTAAGCACACAACACAATATAAAGCAGATCCCTATATATAGAAATTGAAGATGTAAACCTATAGTCCTGGAGGCTAAGCTAAACTATACACCCTAAAACAAAATAATCAGAACTACTTTACTTTTTCTGCTACAATAAAATGCAAACAAACAAAATAGCACAACGGAAATTAACATGCTGCTACATGGAGATACAAAACTTCATTGCTTATGTTGCGCAGGACAAAATGTTATTCCGGCTAGGATATGTTGAAGGATTAGCTGGGTGCTTATTCGGATATCGATTTTCGGTTAATCGATAATCGAAATCGAAATCGAAAAAGTCAGTTATCAGTTAACCGATAACCAATTTTTTCGGCTTCAGTTCGGGTATCTGTTATCCCCTTCAAGTGAATTTCGGTTGTCGGGTATAACCGATTAACCGACAGTTATACCCGATCAACTGAAATTAATTAATACATACATATATATATAATATCAATTAATTAATTACTAAATATTTGAAATTATTTAATTTAATATTAATATTTGAAATAATTTCGGTTATTTTTGGTTATATTTTGTAATATTAATGTTTATTTTTTTATTCTTAATATTAAAATTCGGTTAATTAACATATCAGTGTCGGTTTGGTTAGCTATTTTTGTCCATTTCGATTTCGATTAACCGAAATCGAACCGAATCTCACCCATAGCTGGAGATCAAACGTGGCAATCGACTATAGCAATTTTTTCTCAGATTTCTGATAATCTTTCTTTTGATCACAACATGAGGTTTTCTCTTCATCTTCTGTTTTGTTGATAGAGACATGTAAGTTAACAATTTGAGAAGAAAAAGAAAGCAGTCTTTTTATCCTAAAACAAGAAATTACTTTTCTCATGCTTCATTATATTATATCCGTTATGTGTACCTTGTACACAAAAATCAAGTCATGAAATAGATATTCCAAGTTTCTAACATCAGATTTTCTGGAAACAAAGTGGTCAATAAATAATCACCAAACCCGAATTGATAAATTATTTTTAATCATTCACCTCTCATATTTTGATCAACGAGCATTATTGCCTCGAAATTAAATTAAAGGTAAGAAGAAGCCAACCTTGTATTGAGCAAGGGTACATGTCATCAGGCTGACCATTTATGAGAAAAGCATCAGAATTATTGGTTCCCCTCCATTTTCAAGAAATTCACTAAAAACAGCTTGACCATCACTTTTCCACCACTCGCCTACAAGACTAACACAAAATTTCTTTCAAATTAATTCATTTAATTTCTAAGTATCTATGTAACTAGTTATATACTTAAATTACCTAATATGATTGGACTATCTGCATGGGGCACCAGGACAAAAATAATTATTCTTTTTGGGATATAGAATCACTGCTCCATGCACCGTGGTTTGTGACCAGTCGCTGAGTGCATGCCACCAAAGAGTCGTCAGCGAATTCAATTTTTTTATTGGAATTAGGGGTGTTTGGCTAAGCTTATTTTATAGTGCTTATAAGCTCCAAAAGCTTATAAGAAGTTTCAAGAGCTTATAAGAGGTAATGTCTCAAGTCCTTATAAGTTGTTAAAGTGTTTGGATAATTGATCTTATAAGCTAGAGAAAGAATCGTGAATTAGAGATATAAAATTGACGAGACGTGAAGTTGATAGTGTATATGTATGAAATAATGAACTATAATAAGATTATTTGGTAAATTCATGATTGCTTATAAGTTTATGAAAAAATAAGTTAGGGTTGACTAACTTATTTTTAGGGGAGCTTATAAGCTGTTGGAGCTTATTTTCACGACTTAAAAGTCGTTTAAAAGCTTATTTTGCCAAACACTTTGCAACGACTTATAAGCTCCTAAACGACTTATAAGTTGTTTTAAAGAGCTTATAAGCTCACCAAACACCCTCTTAGTCCCGTGCGTAATCGGCACTCGGTTATGTATTCAGCACATCGGACCATGAATATCTTGATTGCTTCACCCCATCACTACGTAACAAAGTCCAATTTAGGGTTCGTTTACTTTTTGATTATTATTGTGAAGGATTGGGTATTTAATAGATTAAATATGTGATAAGATAATTTTATCTATGAAATATTTGTTTACTATATAAATGATTAGTTGAAGATTAAAATTGAGACAAATAATTTTCTCTTTGTTTGGAGGATATCCAATTCCAGTTGAATTAAAATAAGTGGAAAGCAATGCAAAAGATTAAAATGATCCCGGATTTTGGGATGTCCTCAAATGTTAATCTTTAAAATTAATAAATGCTAGATTAATTATGTACAGTAAACAACCCCTAAGGATGTATAATTTTTTTTATCATGAGAGAGAGTATTGGTAGCTAGTCGCCTAATGCTAATATTAGACAAGAATTCTTGTGGATATGATGTAGATCAAGTTGCAAGATCAATTGCCAAAAATAAAATTTGTAGCTGAAATTAGAATATCATCATGAAACTTACCTCGAAATTATAGGGATATCGATGAGTCATAGCATTGTTGGAATAATTGTTAAAAATGAAAGTGGGAATGTGGGATTTTGTCCCACATTGGTTTGATATCAAAGTAGGTGAAGTTTCTTAGGCTATATAAGGAGCTCCTAAGTCTTTGATACAAGTGCACCAATCACTACTCTTTAGTCTTGTGATTACTTCTAGTTTGAAATTCCTTGCTCTTGTTTTAGAGGGGTGAGAGGTTTTCAAAGGCTTGTAATAGTGTAGGGGTTGGGAGTCGAGAGAGAGGGAAATATTGTGTGATTGTAGAAATATATCATATAGTGGATTTTCCTCTGTGGTTCGTGGTTTTTCTCCGGTTTTGGAGTTTCCACGTTAAATTCTTGTGTTGTTGATTGTTTCATTTTTTCTTCCAAATTTCTCGTTTCTTTCCTAAGTATGAATGGGGACTTGATGTCCCAACAGTGGTATCAGAGCCTGGTCTAGGTCTTTTTGATATTCTGAGTATGCTTTGTGGTTGCAGCGTTGTCTGATCTTCCACATCAGAAAGAATCATGTTTGGCTTTGGCAAGTGCAAGTCGAGGATGTGTTGATACAATCGGTGTGCACAAGGCTTTAAGGAGGTGTGGAAGAACCAGCAACGAGCGACCTTTGCCGGTGGAGCGATCAAGTGGAGCGGATTCGCAAGGGCTCAGACCATGATGTTAACAATGTCTTCGGGATGTGATGATATTGTTGGACCGCATGTGCATTGGTTTGGCATGGATGCAGGTGTGCGGTGAAAGTTATGTCGATGGTGAAGGAACTTCTAGGATGGCCAAAAGCTAGAAGTTGCACTATAATTTTCGACAAGGTTTTCGACATGTGCCGAAGGAAATTCTTAGAATGGTTGATTCTAAGTGTTCTACTCTTATGGTGAAGTAGGTTTATTCTCTGTTCTTGAGAATGATGGTTCTTTGGGTTAAGAATCATGATTGTCGGTGAAGACAATGAAGTTTATTCTCTTTTGAGGATGATGGTTCTTTGGGTTAAGAATCATGATTGTCGGTGAAGACAATGGAGTTTTCTTTCATTTTTAACAAGGTGGAGATTGTTGGAATAATTGTTAAAAATGAAAGTGGGAATGTGGGATTTTGTCCCAATCAAAGTAGGTGAAGTTTCTTAGGCTATATAAGGAGCTCCTAAGTCTTTGATACAAGTGCACCAATCACTACTCTTTAGTCTTGTGATTACTTCTAGTTTGAAATTCCTTGCTCTTGTTTTAGAGGGGTGAGAGGTTTTCAAAGGCTTGTAATAGTGTAGGGGTTGGGAGTCGAGAGAGAGGGAAATATTGTGTGATTGTAGAAATTTATCATATAGTGGATTTTCCTCTGTGGGTCGTGGTTTTTCTCCGGTTTTGGAGTTTCCACGTTAAATTCTTGTGTTGTTGATTGTTGTTCTTTTTCTTTCTAATTTCTCGTTTCTTTCCTAAGTATGAATGGGGACTTGATGTCCCAACAAGCATAGCTTGAATCACCCCACCACATAAGACAAAAATGTTAAACGTTGACATTGACATATCGTCTTCGTAGCTCCCATCTTTTTGGCTTAGGTACAAGAAAAAGAATGAATTACTGGGTCTTCTTCTTCATAAATAGACATACCTAAAATAATATCTAAACTTTCGAAAATATTCTTCGCATAAATGCAGGATATGCTTATTAGTGGTTTATTAACATGCGTAGTTCATAAAAACTGCGATGGATAGAGATTGTTTCGTTGGAATAAATTGTATATGAGCTTAGATTTGGAATCTACATTTTGTTTAGATCAATTTAGTGTATTTATGTGTTCAAATCCATTGTGAGATGAATGAACAATTAAGGCACAAAGTTGACTTCTTAATGGTTGAAAATAGTTTTCGATCTCACATTGTAAAATTAATGAAGTTCTAAGCTATATATAAATGATTTCACACCAATAAGGAATAATCAAGTGTGCACTATCTATGATGCACCCTAGTGGATTTTTAATTAGCTATTTTATGGCTAACTCAAATTCCTACGAGGATGGTGCGAAGCACCATCCGAGTCCGAGCACGTGCACGTCGCACTTGTCGTATTGGACGCTTTAGAGGTGCACTTCGCACGTGCGCATCGTCGCGAGGAGCTTTGAGGAGCCAAAAGTTTTGCCAACATGGCACCTGGAGATGGCTCGGACGATACGTCGGACTCGACCACGTGGCGGGACGGTTAGATTGGACTCGTGCATGGACGAACCATCACGTCGGTTCGGGCTAACCTGATCAGCCATGGATCGACGCAATGGTTCGGGCCAGCTTTGTTATATTCACATTTCTACATACCAGTTTTTAACAATCGCAAGATAATTTTGTGTGGAAATTGCGACAAGTCGAAGCAACGTTCCGAATGCCCTTGTTCATGCCGAAAAGCCAGAAAAATTCTCAGGTTCTGAATTTAAGCATTGGCAATCTAAAATACTTTTCTACCTTACTACTCTCAATTTGGCTCGTTTCTTGAATGAGTCACCTCCTACTGTGGAGGAAGATGAGACCGGTGAACAAAAATACAATACATTAGATACATGGCATCACAACGACTTTCAGTGTCGCAATTACATCGCAACGGGTTAGACGACACTCTCTATAGTGTTTACTCTAATGCCAAGACGTCGAAGGAACAATGAATCTCTTTAGAGACAAAATACAAGACGGAAGATGCCGGTCTATAGAAGTTTATCGTCGGACACTTCCTAGATTACAAAATGGTGGATAGCAAGACGGTACTTGAACAAGTGCAAGAACTCCAGTTGGTCCTGCACGATATTCTTGCCGAAGGTATGGACCTTTCTGAATCCTTTCAGGTTGCTGTGATCATCGAAAAATTGCCACCAATGTGGAAAGAATTCAAGAACTATCTCAAACACAAACGCAAGGAGATGGGACTTGAAGATCTTATTGTACGCTTGAGGATCAAAGAAGACAACCACAAATCTGACAACATGGCAAAGAAATCGTCTATGGAGGCAAAAGTAAATCTAGCCGAGTCGAGCACCAACAACAAGAAACGTAAGTTCATCGGGAAGAAACAAGACCCGAAGAAGCAAAAGAGGATCAAAGGAGATTGTTATAACTGTGGCAAACCCGGCACATGACGAAGGATTGTCGAAAACCAAAGAAGAAAGATGGTCATCAACAAGAAAACGTGACGGAGGAAAAAATGGTACCCCTCGACTTATCTAAACTTGATTTATCTGCTGTTGCAGATGAAGTCAACATGGTGGGCAACCTAACTAGGTGGTGGGTTGACACTGGAGCCACAAAGCACATATGTGCTGATAAGTCAATGTTTTCCACCTACGAACCCGTCACCGAAAAAGGAAGTTGTACATGGGTAACTCCGCGGCTTCCAAGATCGTTGGAACGGGAAAAGTTGTGCTAAAGATGACTTCGAGATTGAAAGTGACGTTGACCAATGTGCTACATGTTCCCGACATTCGCAAGAATCTTGTGTCCGGTTCTGTTTTGAGCAAAGCTGGTTTTAGACTAGTGTTTGATGCAGACAAAGTTGTAATGACCAAAATGGTCATTTTATAGGAAAATGCAATCTAGATAATGACTTTTTCAAGCTAAATGTACTCAATGTAATCTCCAATAAAGAAAAACGTTGTATATGTGATTGAGTCTCCTAATTTATGGCATGATAGATTAAGACGTGCAAATTTAAATACACTACGAAGATTAGTGAATTTAGAACTATTGCCAAAAATATCTTTTGATCAACACAATAAGTGTGAAATTTGTGTTGAAGCAAAAATGGCAAATAAAATATTTTCGTTCGGTGGAAAGATCAACTACACCTCTAGAATTGATTCACACCGACTTATGTGATTTAAAACTTGTGCAAACTAGAGGTGGAAAGAATTATTTTATAATATTTATAGATAATTGCACAAGATTTTGTTACGTGTATCATTTGAGAAGCAAAGACGAAGCATTCGAAGCTTGCAAAAGTTAAAAAAGTAAAGTTGAAAATCAACTTAACACCAAAATCAAGATGATTCGAAGTGATTGTGGTGGCGAGTATGTTGCACCATTTGAATAATCCTGTCGTGAAAACGATATTATTCATCAAACAACACACCTTACTCACCACAATCAAATAGTGTTGCCGAACGGAAAAATAGAGCGTTAAAGAAAATTATGAATGCTATGTTGATTAGCTCGAGATTATCACATAACATGTGGAAGCTATCCTTCGCAAATAAAATATTAAACAAATTACCCCAAAAGAAACAAAACAAAACTCCATATGAATTATGGAAAGGTAGGAAACCGTCCTACAAATACACGAAAGTGTGGGGTGTCGCAAAGGTCAAGTATCAAAACCAAAACAAGTTAAGATAGACCTTAAAACTATTGATTGCATCTTCATAGGATATGCAAACAATAGTAGCATAAATCGTTTTTGGTACACAAGTCGGAAATACCCGATATGCATAAAGGAATGATCATAGAATCAAAAAATGCTATATTTTTTTAGACTATATTTCCGAAGAAAGAAAAGAACGATGTAAGTTCTAAGAAGAGAACTTATGAAGAATACTCGTCAGAAAATGTTGGACCAAATATTGACAAAAATGTTGAGCCAACACCCGAACCAAGACGAGGAAAACGAACAAAAACTGCAAAGTTCTTTGGTCCAGACTTTGTGGTTTATTCGTTGGAATATGATCCTAAGACAATCATGGAAGCATTGTCTGGTCCTGATGCTGCTCTATGGAGAGAAGCTATCAATAGTGAAATCGAATATATCTTGAACAATCACACTTGAGAAATCGTTGACCTTCATCCTAGTTGCAAACCTTTAGGATGCAAGTGGATTCTAAAGAGAAAGTTCAACGTCGATGAACATATTGATAAGTACAAAGCACGTTTGGTAGCCAATGATTACAAATAAAAGGAAGGGTATGACTACTTTGATACATACTCACGTGTTACAAGGATTACATCCATAAGAATGCTACTTGCTATAGTTGCGTTGCATAACCTTGAAGTACATCAAATAGATGTAAAAACGGTATTTCTAAATGGGGATTTAGAAGATGAAATTTATATGGAACAACCTGAGGGGTTTGTTATCCCTGGACAAGAAAACAAAGTTTGTAAACTTGTTAAGTCTTTATACGGACTTAAACAAGCACCCAAACAATGGCATGAGAAATTTGACCAAGTGATAATGTCAAATGGATTTAAAATTAATGAATGTGACAAATGTGTTTACATTAAAGGGACATCCGGTAATTTTGTCATTGTATGTCTTTATGTTGATGATATGCTCATAATGGGTAGTAATCATGATATAATCATGAATACTAAAGAAATATTGAAAATGACATTCAATATGAAAGACTTAGGGATAGTTGATGTGATTCTAGGAATTAAAATTTCTTGAACACCTGATGGAATTATCTTATCACAATCTCACTATGTTGAGAATGTGCTTAAGAAATTCAAAGCTTATGATCTGCCTCCGGCTAAGACACCTATTGATATAAGTCTACACTTAGCCAAAAATCGAGAAGACTCGATATCCCAATTGGACTATGCTAGGGTCACTGGAAGTCTAATATACTTAGCAAATTATACAAGACCCGACATAGCATATTAAATTAGCAAGTTGAGTCGGTTCACAAGTAATCCAAGCAAGGATCATTGGACCGTATTAACATGAGTTCTAAGGTATTTAAAATATTCTTTGAACTATAGTTTACACTACACAAGATATCCAGCTATTTTGGAAGGATACAATGATGCAAATTGGATATCCGACACAAAAGACTCCAAATCCACAAGTAGATTCGTGTTCACCATATGTGGAGGACCAGTGTCATGGAAATCCTCTAAGCAAACTTGTATAGCTCGATCTACAATGGAATCAGAATTCATTGTCTTAGACAAAGCTGACGAACAAGCCGAATGGCTAAGAAATTTCTTAGAGGATATTCCTTGTTGGGAAAAACATGTGCCTCCCGTTATGGTGCATTGTGACAGCATGTCAGCCATAGGGAGAGCTAAGAGTAGCATGTACAACGGTAAGTCTCGGCACATTCGTGGAAGACACAATACCATTAGACAATTGATCAAGACTGGTATAATGTGTATTGACTATGTAAGGTCAAAAGACAATATAGATGATCCGTTTACTAAAGGTATTAGTCGTGATCAATTATACAATGCATTAAGGGAATGGGATCAAAATCCACGCTTAAAGAACGTTCATAATGGTAACTCAACCATGATGATTGGAGATCCCAAAAACTTGGTTCAAAGAGACAATTAAGTTATGAAGGTTCAAATTATACACTTGGAATCTCAATAATCCATTCTCATAGTTGTCCAAGTGTAACCCAGCAGTTCGTGGTAAAGGGTAAGTTTTAAAAAACTTTTAATGATTCCTATAGCCTTACTGGTGGAGTATAGCAGGATACTCTTCATAGGAGATCACATATCTAAGTATGAAGTGTGGGCCATTTCAAATGAATAACAATTATGAATCAAGATATGGTCCAAGCCCAAAATGGACACAACGTGAGAACGAAAGATATTGTATCTATTATTGTGTATGTGTTATTGTAATACCCTGAAATTTTTAAAAAACTTAATTACGATAATAAAAATCGTAAATTAGGGTTTCGTCTCGATAATTGAAATAGTAATTTATCGAATATTGATTTCGATTAATTATGATACGATGATTCAGTATATCATATTCACTAATGATTAGTGAATTAACGAATATAATTTATACTATTCCTTTGAAAGTAATTTTCTAACGTCGATTAATTTCGATAGTTAATCTTACGATATTTTCTAAGCATCGAAGCTTAGAATTTAATTTCCTTATCTATGAAAGGAATGAATTAAGTGAGTGAGACTTTATTATGAACATTTTAGAGATGAATCGACTATCAACGTTTTAAGACGTTATAAACGCCAACGTTTAGAGACGATTCGAAAACTTAGTCGAATGATCAAGGAATTATATTATTTGAATTCCTATGATTATTATATGTAATAAGAGCATTATTTGTCGTTAAAATAATGCTAGAGAATTAAGGAATCAAGATTTAATATATGAGCTATTTTCGAAAACCCTAGTTTTCGAAATTAGGGTTTTGTGACATATAATTGATCTAAATATTTTTCTATGATTTAATTCATCATTTAAGACTCATAATATGTCACATAGCTATATATTAGCTATAAGTAGCAAGAAAATAAAATGTATAGCATTATTATATTATAAGTACCGAAAATGAGGTCCTATTGTGTGAATTAATTTTATTTGCTATCTAAATGATGATGTATTGCTATAATTATGTTATTAAGATATTTTTTGAGATAAGATGAGGTGTTATATCAAATTGATCAAGTGGGAGGAATTCCTATCCTAAAGTGCCGAAATGTTTGACAAAATGATAAAGAAAATTTATCTATTTCAAGGCTATGCTTATGAGAATGATATCTATGAAGTGACACATTAATTAGTGTGATAGGTGTTAGAAAGAAAAATTTGTCTTATGCTCTTCTATAATGACCAAAAATGTACAAAAGTGTGACATGTGTGAGCTTTGAAAATCCAAAGTGTATAATTGTTGACTTTTCAAAATTGATATTTTTCTTAAAGTATTTTGATAGACTAAACTTGATAATGACATATATAATTCATGTAGTATAAGACAAAACCAAAACTTCCCTCTTATATTTGAGTTAGCCGATGCATCAAAGAATGAAAGATGATGAAATTTCTTAACATTCTTGATAAATATGAGAATGAAAATGACATGAAGTAATTATTATAGGATAAAGTAGTACATATTAAAGTATAATGTGATAAAAATTAATTTTTGTCTCTAGCATTCCAAGAGTGCCGAAAACTATGCTCCATGTACAAGAATTTCTATGATTTTATGTGAAGCATGACATTTTTGACTTTTAATTAGATGTTGTACTAAAAGTGTAATTAAAGTATTATGTCATCAAATAAAACAAACATAATCTCCAATACAAGTGTAAAGTGGCGTGAACTATGAGAAGCAAGTAGGAAAGATTCTCTTTAATTAAAGTATGATATGTTAGAAAAATATTTGTCTTATACTAGGACAAGTGGATCGAAAATATGAGTATATGTTGTAAAGTGTATCAAAATTTAATTATGTGAGATATTTGTATACAAGTGGCATACTATAATATATATTGGCTAATAAAATCAAAACATCTCTCTTTTCATTTTGGAAAGTGCCGTGACCAACAAAGAGAAGAAGGAAGAGAATATTTTCAATTAAAGTTGATAAGAATAGATTGAAAGTGATATGTGAGATGTATTAATTAAGTGATAAGGAGTAATAATAGTGTATGATGTAAGGAAATAAATTTTTGTCTCATATAGGTCTAAGGTGACCGAAAATACTCCATGGAAAAATAGAAAATAAATTACATTAGGATGGATATTTTGTGAGTGCAAGTGGATTTATCCTTTTAATGAGATAAGCTTTATTTCTCTCTTTCATTTGAACAAGAGAACCGAGAGCTTTGAGAGGAAAAAGAAGAGAGTTCATTCCAATTTCTTTCTTAGATCTAGGGTAGAAAACGTTCGTCGTCGAGAATCGACACCGATCAAAAGGTTAGATATCTTTCAAGCTTTCTCTACATGCTTAAATTTTTGAAATCCATCCATTAGATCTTAAGTTATGTACATATGTTATCTATGAAGAAACATTTCGAATATTATGTTATGATCTTAGGATGTTTATTAAATATGTTTATATGATGATTATGAGCTTATGTTATGAATTATTTACAAAACTAAGCATGTTATAAATCCATGTGTGATGACCGAATATATGTGGTACTCATATGTTGTTGAGAATGAATTTTAATTGTTGATTTGAGCATGGAATAATAATCTATGGTATTAAATAAGCTTATATGATTTAATATAGAATTTTTGGAAAAACATTAGCTTATATATCCAAAATTACCGAAAAATATAAGATGATATATTGTTGATGTATGTTTGATATTTGAATGAAATTATATCATATAAGTGATGTAGATTCATAATATAGTGTTGTATGAATTTATAAGAATTTTTGAAAATTATTTGTACCTAAGTTGATTTTGAAAATTAATGTTCTAAGGTATGTTAGTGTACAAGTTGATAATGATGGAAATTATGTCATAGTAGTGATTCTTAATGATGATTATGTGTTATGTGATTTTTAAAATAAGGAATACTATGTTTATGTTGAAAAGTTATGTTATGTGACGTAAGATGTGAAAAATGATATGTATTGTTTAAGTTAGATCATACTTAGGAATAAATGTTAGTATGATTGTTGATTAAAGTGAAAAATTGAGATTTATGATGTTATGACTAGAAAAATTGAGATATATGTAAGTTGATTGACATATATGCGAAATATTCAAGGTTTATGTTTATAAAAGTCAAAATCGTTGACTTTGGTCTAAACGTATGCAATACGTTAGTACGTGATTAATTTTTATGGGACGTCTAATAGAAATATGGATTACGTTGAGTATATACATTAATACGTGTAAGACGTATTAAATATATAACAATATCTCTTTTATAGGAGATAATCTCATATTTGAGATTATTGTATCGAAAAAACGTTAAGTATAAGTTCGACGTTTGACCTAAATGATTGATATAAGGTCATAAATCATATTTCGTCTCTATTGAAATACGAAAAGTTATAAGTTAAGATATTCGATGAAAAGACGTACTAAGTTAGTTAAGAAATGTAAAGTAATATTTTAGAAGGTTATCGAAGCTTATTAGACTTTGACGTTCTGGAAAGACGTGACCGACGTACTAAATTAACTTCTTACGTAAAGGTGGGACGCGACGAGATCGTTAACGTTAAGGAAAGTCCGTGTAAGAAAGCCTACGTACCAGGTGGGCTTTACTCAACTCAAAGTTAAAATGCTTATGAAATGTTTTATTTACGATGCTTATTTGAAGAAATGATGATGAAATGATTTATGAAATTACCTGCCCAAATGTTTATGTTTTATGTATGATCCTATCAATGAGAGTTGTTGGTTCGCTACCAACTTATGATGATATGATGATGTTATATGAGGAGGATGGTATGATGATGTTATATGAGGAGGATGGTATGATGATGTTATATGAGGAGGATGGTATGATGATATTATATGAGGGGTTGAGATGATGATGTTATATGAGGAGGAACGTATTATGATGTTATGATGATAATGAAGTTGTTGGTTCGCTACCAACGTATGATAATGTTATGATGATATTGATAGTTGTTGGATCATTACCAACATATTATGATGTTATGATGATGTTGAAAGTTGTTGGTTCGCTACCAACATATGATGATGTTATGATAATGTTATATGAGAAATGATACGGATCATACAGACAGAAAATATGTCTGGCCAGACGACTTTATGAAAATGAAAGAAAATGTTTTAGTAAGCACGAGCATTTCAACTAAAACCTCGTGTATTACTGATGGGGCAGTGTAATTTAAAGATGAAAATGTTTTTGGCATGAGTCCAGGTGCATTCTTGTACTCACCGCATATTGTTTTCAAATGTGCGAGTTGGTAATGATGCGATGGAGCGGTGTTGAGCAAGTAGGAATCTTTGTCATTGAAAGTTAATACCTTGAATGTACATCGTCATATGTACATTTCACATATTTTCCGCTGCAATAATTCAAAGTTATGTAATGAAGTCCAAAAGTATGCTTGATATATGTATTACAATTCAATGTCCAATGGACCATTTCATTTATAAATTCATGTTTAGAGTAATAGTCCTTGCTAAGCCGTATTTAAGATTAGAGGGTTGTCAGTTATTGTCTTGGTTTACACAAAAACTGACCGATTCAAGACATTGTGCTGATCGAGCAGTGAGTAAATCCGATAACAGTATACTAAGGAAGGTACAAAGCCAACAACTACCTATCCTGATGTAATAATAGGTCTTCGGGACTTTGAAAAACTTGCATTTACATTAATCGGCATTCATGTGGGGGATTGTTGGAATATTTGTATATGAGCTTAGATTTTGAATCTACATTTTGTGTAGATCAATTTAGTGTGTTTATATGTTCAAATCCATTGTGGGATGAATGGACAATTAATGCACAAAGTTGGCTTCTTAATGGTTGGGAATAGTTTTATATCCCACATTGGAAAATTAATGAAGCTCTAAGATATATATAAATGAGTTCACACCAATAAGGAATAATCAAGTGTGCATCATCTATGATGAACCCTAGTGGATTTTTAATTAGCTATTTTATGGCTAACTCAAATGCCTACGAGGATGGTGCGAAGTACCATCCGAGTCCGATAGTCTGAGAGTCCGAGCACGAGCACGTACACGTCGCACTTGTCTCATTGAGCGCTTTAGAGGAGCACTTTACACTTCGCACGTGCACATCGTCATGAGGAGCTTTGAGAAGCCAAAAGTTTTGCCAACATGGCACCTGGAGATGGCTCGGACGACACATCGGATTCAACCACGTGGCGGGTGTCACGCCCCCACTCCGGACTAGAGGGTGACTAATACTAGGAATAGTATTATAGGACAAACAGACTAAGATAGAGGTACATATCAATTATAATTAGCATGCTTGATAGGTTCGATAATAGAATATCCAAATGATTAAAAAGGTTTAGGCCATCAAACCCAAAGACATACCATGGTCTGATGGACCTCAATAGTTCATGACATAATGTAAAAGAGTTCGGAGTTTAGCAGCGGATGTGTGAATACATATGTGATGATATGTATTCGGCGAAACCAAATTCTAAATAAGCGATCGAGGACACCGAGTCCTCAACACATCCTCCATCATCACCATCGAACTCAACCGCATTTAAAACAAACATGCAGGGCTAAGTACAAGAAATTGCACTCAGTGGACTCATGCCGAAAACATTTGATAATATTTGAATTACGCTGCCAATATCAAGGTAAGTCACAAGGGTTTTAGTTGAAATGCCTTGTGCTTACTAAAACATTTTCAGTTCATAAACATCGCTCGGCCGAGCATTTTCTTGGTGTGTATGGTCCGTATCTCATAGTCACAATTCATAACGGTATTAAAAATCAAACGTCGAGAGGGAGGCCTCCCTTCTACGACGCCGTGACCGGCCGTAATCCCGTACAGCACACAGTCACTTTCACAAGCATATGTTAACATAGCATATAGTTCCAACCTTCACGCCAATCCTAGCCAGACATTTATCATCCCGCACAGGACCGACATTAATAAAAGGTTGGGCACGACCCAATAAATGACATAACCTGTCATAATATAGTTCCAACCATCGCCACAGCCCTACCCGGGCACAACAGATAGGATCCATACACAAAACAGAATATTTTTGGCAGGTAATGTAGTAAACATTTGTCAACAGTTGCAAAATAAGCATTGTAAATAAACTCATTTTGGAATAACAGTAAAGTCGTATCTTGTTTGAAAAAGTAAGCCCACAATAGTGAGGTAAGAAAAGGGCCCACCGGACTATGGTTTGTCGTGGCGGGTTATAGGTTTGTTTGCGTCGTCAAGATCCGATCACTGCGTTTGCGCCCACACCTTTCTGGCGAGCGAGGTTTTAGTACGTCGCTCAAGTCTCGAGACTTTCAAAGTCTAAGATAAACTTCGATATCTTATATCGATGTAAACTGAATTCCTCAATGAATTCAATACGCTTTCAAATACGTTATTCACTTGAATTGTTCTCGTTCCTCGAGATACGTTCAACTATTTCGGTTTAACGCTTCCGGTTTAAACGTTTTAACGTATAAGCACGTTTCTCGATATAAGAATTTCATTTGTGAAATCTTTTCTTACTAATGAGGTATTATACTCAATTAGTACATCTTACGCGTGTTGGCGTATTTATCGAACGTATAATCGTATGTTTTACTTACAAAGTCAACGAAGTCAACACTGGTCAACAAAGTCAACAATTTTGACTTTTAAATAGTAATTTCTTACCATTTTATTTTATAAATCGAATTTATTCGATTAAAAAATCGTAAAGTCTTATTTCTCGATTTATCACGTAAATCAAAGGACTTATAACTTCGCATTTATTAATCCTTTTAATAATTAAAAAAATGCATATTTTCGATTTTAAAACGTTATTAACTAAACGTTTGTCTCAAACATAGTAATCTATGTTTATAAAATTTTATAAATTTCAAATATGTCTAAAATAATTATTTGACATATAATTTATTAATAAACTGAATTAAAAAGGATTTAAAAACCCTTATAAATAGTCGAAATATTCTCGGTAATTATATAAAATTACCAAATGATTTTCAATTTTTTTTTTTCTAAATTAGTATAGTGTATTATTATACACTATGGTCCAGAATATGAATTAGTAACCTTCATATGATATTGTTTGTCATTTATTAACATATATATACATATATATGCTACGGTAATTCCATTAAATATGGAATAATTATCCAAAAATTTCCAAAATTGATATACACTTAGTATAATATCCCAATATCAATATATATCACAAATATAACCTATAGTCCATCATAATCATTCATTCATGAATAAACCAATAATATTCACGGTATTTTCGAATAAATACCAAATAATTCCCAAAAATTCTAATTAAATCATAACATGATTAAACATTATATTATAACATTGTAATATCATAATATTAACCAAACCAATTTAAATCGTCACCATATGAGCTTGTAAGCTCTCGGCTTTTTCGATTTCCATAGGTAATTGGTTTTCAAAAATTCCAACAATTATATACTATGATTATATACTATAGTATAACAATATAACATCATTTAATCATCCAAAAACCAATTAAATCATCACCTTATGCACATAGGTGCTCTCGGTTTTTTTGATTTAAATAGGTATTTGATTTCTAAAAATTCTAGCAATTATACACTATGTTTATATACTATAGTATAACAATAATACATCATAACATTTATCAAAACTAATTAAATCATCACCTTCAAGAGTATGGTAGCTCACGGTATTATTTGATTTAATATAGCATTTGATTTCTAAAATTTCAATAAAATCATACATCACATATTTAATACATTAAAGCATTAATACACCATTGGATGTTCAAAATAAAAATCATACACCAACATACATATTCATAAGCTCACGGTAATTTCAAATAAATTAGCATATGATTTTCAAAAATTCTAAATAAATCATAGAGCATATAATCAAGGTTCTAGAGCATTAATATGTCATTACATGCTTGAAATAGAAATTATACACCAAGGTATGTTCATATATAACTCACGGCATTTTTGAAGAATTAGCCTAGGGTTTTCCAAATTTTTTCAAATAATGCATATGAACTCTAAACATGATATAGAACAATAATCCATCACTAAAATACTTTAGAACAATCGGTCATAACCATATCATTTTATAGTGTTTTCGAAAATTATAAAAACATATCCTATGGTTCGAAAATCATGGATATATTCTAGATCCATTTCAAAAATTGAATAAGCAACACTATATGATTATTCTAACATATTTTCACATATTTTGAAATATAAATCATCATGAACAATATATGTACACCATAGCTCAAACATAAGAACAATAAAAACATACATATACATATAAAACAGTTTCGGTATTTTTCGAACCAAGAAGGATAAGAATCGAAGCTTTGGTGTCTCATTTACCTTTGAAATGGTATAGAATGAGAACACTATATGTATCAAGGTTTGGGAGAAGAAATGAAGAAAAAAAGAAGAGAGGAAGCTTTCGAAAATGGAGAGGAGGGCTCGGTTCTTGGCTGTAGATTTTGGAGAGGATGGAGAGTAATGTGGGTTCTAAGAGTGTTGTAATGGAGAGGGAAGGGGTATAATGAGTATGGGGTGAAGAGGAAGAGTCCTCCCCTATATCACTCTATTACACGGCACACACACACTCTCTCTTACAAATGGCAGCATTTTCTTGTTAGTGGGTTTAGTGATGATTAGGGAGTGTTTAAAGGCTCTTCATGCATTGGCTAATAGAAAGAAATCATTATCCTTGTTTAATAGGTGCAGCCGTCGCATGTGTGTGTGTTTAAGGGTGTGATTTTAATTTTTATTACACATTACTACAATGTATTAATCATAGTATAGGTCATAGATGTATAATACATGCCATAAAAATAATTAAATCCAACATATAGCACATAATCGAAATTATCGAAAATAAATGGAAAAATAGGAATAAAATTATAATTTACACCTATTATTGATACTCATGTAATTTTCGATCTAAATATACTCATATACATTATAATATATGATTTAGATAATAAATAATAGTATAGGATAAAATCATTGCATCATTTCATGCATACGAAACCCTAATTTTAAAATTAGGGTTTCGAAACCCATATATATATATATTATCGAGTTTTAATGGTTCAAAAATGATTTTAATGCTTAATAATATTCATATATATTATAACATATAGTTTAGATACCATAGGATAATTTAATGGTATCATTTCATGTGAAAACCCATAATTTAAGACATTAGGGTTTTCGAAAAACCCATTTTAAGAATATCGAATTTTAATAGGTAAACATTCGATTTTAATATTTATTAATACAGTAATTATATAAAATAATAATAGGAAATTAATTATTATAATTTTCTGAGCATTAAGCTCATTTTTCAAAACGTCTCTAGACGTTGACGTTCAAAACGTCTCAAAACGTTCAAAATCGACTCATCTCAAAATGGTCGTAGTAAGCTCATACTTACTTTATAAATATATTCCATTTAATATGGGAATTAAGATGAAAATTAATTCCAAGCTTTACAGCTCAGAAATTTCCATAAAATACAGACGTTTGATACGCGATCGACGTTAAAATATATTGTGAATCATTTCGTAATATTTCAATTCCTTAATTCACAATCCTTAGTGAATATAAGAAGAATTCGTTAATATAATACTGAATCGAAATCACAATATTCGATGTCATAAAAATAATATCTGTGAAAACCACAATTTTGGGTTTAAAATACCGTGATCATACGTTCGTTTCTTTGGAATATTACAGTGGGTGGTTGGACTCATGCATGGATGAACCATCACGTTGGTTAAGCTAACTGATCGACCATGGATCGACGCTACTGGCTCGGTCGTGATTGGGCCTTCGCACCACTTCACGCATGCACACCTGGCATATAAAGGGACCCTACAGAAGATGATTAAACACGCCAAAACGAAGATAATCAATCTATCTCATTCATTCTTCAAAAGTCTCTATGTCCCGAGTATCAAGTAGTTCACCGAAAATACGTCTAG
The DNA here is from genome assembly GCA_036937905.1 of Salvia rosmarinus. NCBI lineage: Eukaryota > Viridiplantae > Streptophyta > Magnoliopsida > Lamiales > Lamiaceae > Salvia > Salvia rosmarinus. The sequence continues at coordinate 95,731 of JAODLM010000168.1, forward strand.
TAGTGCAACTACTCGTATTTGTTGAACCATTGTATCTTGGAGATAATTGATGTTGAACCGCATGCACTGTAGCGGAACAAAATTATCTTGCGGAAAAAAAGTCTAACTTTTGCCACGATTTTATCCAGCTTTGTTATATTCGTATTTCTGATAAACCTCGTTTCTGCCTAATTTATATGGCCTTTTCTGTTCATTCTATAATTGATAAGTGATCATTTGAGCTGTCATTTGATATATTCATGTTTACCTTGAAAGATATTATGCCGTGTATATTTCGTGTCGTTTTAGCACTGGTTTTGATGTCAAAAAGGTAGATCACGATAAAGAGGATTTTTGGCCCATGACGCATCGCGACGAAGTCTCGCGAGCACAACACGCGAGAAAGGGCGGATCAAGCTTCGCGACTTTCATTCGCGACCAAAGGTCGCGAGCTAAACTTGCGAGGTCAGACGGCGCTTGGCTCGCGACATTCTATCGCGACGTTCTCTCGCGAGATAAGTCTCGTGAGCCAAGACGGCTAGGGTTCCATATAGCCGCGCAACAAGACAGAATGAGAGGTAGACTTTTACACGGGAGCCTGACACACTCTTTACAGAACACATTTTACCTTAGCCTATAATGAATCGTTTCTGACTTTTGAGAGTTTTTATATTCCGTTAGGCGTGCACGGTTTTACTGAACATGGGCGGCCCTAGGCCCGCCCTAAAGTCAACAGTTCGGGCCCGACCCGTGGTCAACGGGCCTGAACCGAACCGTGAGCTAGGGCTCAGGCGGGCTCGATTCGTGAAAATCGCCGGAATCGACGGTTAACCGGTCCGAACCGGCGGCTTTGGATGGAACCGCGGTCCGGTTATAGCCGTTGGAACCGGCGGGCCTAGGGCGAACCGGTCACATGGGCGGGGCGAACCGGAGACTTTAGAGCCGTTGGAACCGCGGTCCGGCCCTAAACCGAGCGGTTCCAACGGCTAAAAGCGGCTAGAAAACGGCTATATTCTAATTTCACCCCAAAATCACTCCTATAAATATATCCATCATCCTAAATCTATCCTCACTTCAATCTCTCATTTCTCAACCTTAATTCACTCATTTATATCTAATTTTCAAGCTTTCAAGCTCTCATTCTCACTCTCAAACTCAATCTCTCAAGTTCTCAAGCTCTCTCAATCTCTCATTCTTATTCTAAACTCTCAAACTTTCTCACTTCATCAATCATCATGTCTTTCTTTAAACGATTAAACAAGGGAAGGGAAGGCCGCCGATGAAGGAGCTCCAGTGAGGAGGAAACATTCCAACTCAGCGTTCACGAAGGGCCTTAGCGGCGGAGGAAATCTCAAGGCAAGTTGCGAAAGGTTCTGTCAGAAGAAGATGCTCGATTTTATGAAATGGTGCATCGAATGGAAAGAAGTCCCAATTTCGGTGGCGTAGGCTCGAACGACCAAGACGGCGATGAAGAAGGCAACGAAGAAGGCGGCGAAGAATATGACGACTTTGACCAAGATATGCCGCCACAACCACCAAAATCAAAGGAACTTAAGTCCGACGTTTTTGTGAAGCACTTTAGGTACGTAAATTTTTACGTTTCTTACAAATTAGTTTCACAATTTTAATTTCATGTTCATAGTTCTTACAATATCTTGTTATATTTTCTTTAGAAAAGTGGAAGTCTTAAGCGAAGCACCTCTTCCGACGGTCGAAAGAGATCGTTGCTTATTGCAACTATTGCACGAAAACCTACAAATGGATCGAGAAAGGAGGTTACGGAGCGCTCAATAGGCACATGGAGGTTCTCATCCTCATGAGTATGGAATATCAACGAACCAAGCTCAAATTAAAACCCCTTCTCAATATTCTACAACGGGTACGTCCACTTTATTTAAATTTGATAAGGGAAAATATGAAGATGCGATGGCTAGATATTGTGCTATGGAAAAACTCCCTTTTAATTATGCCGATAGAGTTACGTATGAAGAATGTTATAAAGAGGACTTGGTCCTAATGCATGCAAAGTTAGTAGAAGTATTATGCTTAAGAAGATTAGGAGACAATGCATGGAAAAAACATGATTTAAAGAAATATTTGGTTCGTTTAGGTCATAAAGTTTCTATTTGTGCCGACGTTTGACGGATGCTTATAATAAGAATTCTTATATGGGTATTACTTGTCATTGGATTGATTGAAATGGGTTATGCAAAAGCGTTTAATTGCTTTTAGAGAGTTTGAAGAGCCTCATAATGCTTTAGGTATTGCTAATATTATAATTGGTGTGTTAAATGAGTATTCTTTGATTAATAAAATTTTTCCGTTGGTTTTGATAATGCTTGACAAACACCGCTAGTATTCCTCAACTTATTGAAGCATCGCGCCTTCTTTGAAGGAAAATACTTTCATTCTAGATGCATTTGTCATATTTTAAATCTATGTGTTCAAGATGCACTTAGTATTTTCAAGAATCCGTTAGTCCTATTAGAGATGCTATCAAATGTTTGCATGCTTCAAAACTTATGGGAAGAAATGGCAAAAATATTGTCGTATAAAAATATTGCTTATACATGTTTCAAATTGGATGTTTTCATCGTTGAATTCTACTTATGAAATGCTTAATAGTACTATTTCATATAAGGGTCATTTATGTGATTTTTTAGAAAGAGTTTACATCTATTCAATTACATCTTAATGAGTCTCATTGGGATGCTTGCATGGATTTATATCGATTGTTAAAGGTATTTCATGGTGCAACGAAACAATTATCGGGAGTTTATTATTGCACTTCGTTATGGTTTTAGAACATTGCATGCATATTGCCATGTCTTTTCGTAGTTGTTTTAGTAAACCATCTTTATGTGGTGTAATTTATTTTATGGTTCAAAAGTGGCTAAAATATTTTAGGAGATACCTACAATTTTTTGCTTGCTAAGTGTTTAGATCCTAAATGGAAATATGATGGTACTTGTCAAATGCTTAATGTTTATTATGATGCTTTTAGGCAAATGGATTTTCAAGGTGCTAGTATAGAAGGAGAATTAGTTTATTTTGATCTCCGGATGTAGATCAAATCAAATATAATCTTGAAAAGAATTTAAGAAGTCTTTTCAAGAATATAGGTCGAAATATGGTAGTGATGATGATATTCAAACTCCACCTCCTTCTTCTATGATGTCTTCAATTAATTTTCCTTTTGATATGAATGAGTTTGATCCTTTGGTGCAACAAATGACTTGATGTACCAAAATAGAACATTCGAAAGGCACAGAGGACAAGGTAATAGTGAATTAGATATATATTTGCAAACTCCTTTTGTCTTTGGTGTTGAAGATAGCGGTCCTTCGATCGATGTCTTGAAGTGGTGGTCGAAGAAAGGAGTACCCAATCCTCTCAATCATGGCAAAGGAGTAATTTGCCGTCCGGCATCCATCAGTATCCGTTGAACAAGCATTTAGCATTGGAGGACTAATGCTTGATCAAAGAAGAAGCAACATGAAGCCGGCGAACATTGAAGCTACAATGTTGCTCGATGATTGGTGTAGGGCCGACCTTAGAGCTCAAGAACCACAATGGGAAGATGGTAACGAGAGCGAAGACGAGGCCTTCACCAAACGGATCGATCGGAATCGGGTGCGGAGACGGAGTAGAGCATTTAGAAATTAAAAGAACTACATGGACTTTGATTCTCTATGATTATGAGGATATGTAGGCAACTCAATTTTAGAAATTAAATTGAGCTCAAGTCCTTTATTATTATTATTTTTCATCCCTATGTAAAAGTCATAAACGGATTTATGTAATTTTACTCATCATTTATTAAAAATGCAAAGTGTTGACACATATTTTATATTTATCGTATTTTAACAAATGCAAAATGCAAAGTATTTACAAGTTCAAACATAAAAAATCACTTACAAATTTAAAAATATTTACAAGTTTAGTAGTTTACAAATTTTACAACTTTAAAAATATTTACAAGTTTATTAAACTTTAGACTTAAAAGTTAAAAGTTAAAACTTAAAAGTTTGTTAAAATCTTGGACTTTGATACTTGTTGCATATTTGATTGAATTTTCAGAAAAATTGAGATAGAATTGGAGATTTTACCCTTCATAAGAGTTGAAGTATATCGCGATACGAGTTCGTGAGCGCAAACGGATCGAAAATCGGAGCTCGGACGAGAGAGAACGGATCGATACAAAATCGCTGCGCGAACAGGCCGAACCGCCGGGCTCGGCCCTAAACCGGCGGTTCGAGCCCGAACCGGGACCGCCGGGCTCAGGCCCGGCCCTAAACCGCCAACTAGTATGTAGGGCCGGGCTAGGGCCGTCACATTTGGAACCGCCGGACCGCCGGTCCCGGCCCTAAACCGGCGGTTCCGGCCCGTCAACACGTCTAATTCCAGTTTTCTTAGTTAGATTTCGTTTAGAGTTTAGATTTATTATTGATCGAAGTTGTTATATTGTTCATCGTGGAATCCTACGGTTTTATTTATTCAATGCAGTTTATGTTTTATTTATTTAATTCTTGCTTTAGTATTTTAATTATGAGTAGCTAAATCCTGTATTGATCATAGGATTTGTATGTCTAACTAAATTCGTATGATTTATCTGTTGATACTGTTTTGCCATCTCATTCATAATTTATGATTCTTGGCTTTAATTCTCATGTGTTAGTACCTGATCAATATTGATGCATGCTAGTTATGTGATTAATGTCTTGGCGGAATTAATTTCATAGTCGATATCTTGAATACATAATACAGATCTTACCTTGAGACCTAACGGAGATAGGTGAACCGTAGGAGGTTATTCTTTGTGTGCTTTTGGTAATTAGCTTACTTCTCTTGAGACCCGAAGAAGATAGAGTTTAGGCTAACCTACTACTATAGGCTGCCCTGGCGGAAGACTATAGTTACATTAGTGATCCTTCATATGAATATGGATTAAATTGGTAAACGGATTAATAAGATTAATTGTGTGAATTTGGTTAGATTAAGAACATTCCTAGGGTCAGTCTTTTATTCATGAGTTTATCTTATTTAATTTGAGTCTAGTTTAATAATCATCTCTCTTCATTTTGTTGCCTGAATAATAATCAAAGATTATGTGTTAATTAATCGCTGTGTTTTTTAGTATCAGTCCATGTGGATATGATATATATATATATAGTGGGGTTCAAATAAGAACCAATTTTAACGTGAGAACTAAGAACCACGGAAATTCTTTACGAAAAAAATGAATTTACTATGAAAGTTAATGAATCTGTTGGAAAGTTCTTGAATCCAAAATTCGAATTTTCACCCGAGGTTCGAATCCCATGAGGCGAAAATTTTATTTTTTGGATTCGATAACTTTCTCGATGGATTCATCAAGTTTCACATCAATTCATCATTTTTGGTTCTCACGTTCTCACAATAAAAATGGTTTTACGTTAACCTCCCCTATATATATATATATATATAGAGTTTGGTTCAAATAAAACCATTCTTATCATAAAACTAAGAACCAAATGAATTATTTATGAAAGTTGATGAATCTGTTGAGAAAGTTAATGAATTCAAAAATTAGAATTTTCACCCGGGTTCGAATCCCATGAGGCGAAAATTCTATTTTTGGATTCGATAACTTTCCCAACGGATTCATCAACTTTCACTATGAATTCATCATTTTGAGTTCTCACGTTCTCACGATAAAAATGGTTTTCACGTTAACCCTCCCTATATATATATATATATATATATATATATATATATATATATATATATATATATATATATATTTGCTTTTACTATCATTTAATTGGTAGAAGATTAGCGATCAATTTCTACATACGTTTTTAAAAGTTTCAAAACAACTTAATAGTTAGTTCAGATATTCTCTTCCAACTCCATGTTCCACCATGTTCCTATTAAACTTAATAAACTTTAATTAATATTTATTATTATAAATTTAAATCTTCCACATATAGTACTCAAATTATAATTTAAACAATCCTAATAATAACTAATTATTAACTTATAATAAATTAAATACTAAAATTAATTATATATATTGGTATAATCAACTCTAATTTATAATATAAAATTAAACTAAAATATAAGAAATTAAAACTGAAGAAAATAAAACTAAAAAATGAATATGGGATATGAATAGGACACCAAAGCGTGGATAGGATCTCAAGTGTTGAATAAGAACCTTTGCTAAAGTTTCCGTTTCATAAATTTAAATGAAATTGAAACCAAGAAATGGGTAATTATGAAAAATTATACTTCGATAAATATATCACAATTATTTTATTCATCATTCACAAAAAATTTATCATTTTTCTTTTTAGGACACTCCTTATTATTCAATCTCATAATCATTCATTATTTACCAAAAAACAATTCATATCACTCACAACCTAGCTAACACATGGTGTAATTATTTTCCAATCAAATAATACTCACTCCATAAATAATACATTTATTATGAATGGAGGGAGTATGATTGTTATTTAGTTCCATATTAAGACGTGTTAGTGCTTCTTCATGGATTCGAAATTCAGAAAACATATTATTAGATCGATCTTGGGTGGCTTGCACTCTTTCCCGTAGTTAGGTTTTATTTTCTATCATTCATTTTCCACGGAAAAATTTTTACTACTCTAGGCATGTCCAACAGTGATAAAGTGTGATTAATGTATGTTTAAATGTCTTAAATTTGAGTCCATTTGGTACGATCTTTAAAATTTATGTATTAATTAATAAAAAAAAAAACCCTTAAATTTTCACTTCTTGTTTTCCAAAAAAATTCCCCGTAAAGTCAAGGTTATGTCTTTTTTCCCTTTGGAAAGTATATATGACGTCACATAGAAGTTGGAAGAATATCCAAGCCCCATGCTGGAATAAATTTGCACTAAAATGACACCATGTTTAATTTGTCGAATAATTAATAATTTTCCATCAGAATAAAGTTACGTTTTATTTTCAAATGAAATGGAAGTAATTAAAGTTTTTTTTTTCGACAAAAGAAACTAATTTTAGATAAGCATCTTAGGTGGTATTTACTTTGCATAATTAGGTTGGATAGATAAAATTAATCCAACATAATCAAGTGTTTACTTTTAAGGATTAATATTTAAGGATATCCAAAAACATGAGATTATTTTAATCATTTGAATTGTTCTTCATTAATTTTAATCCAACCAATATAGGGAATATTGAAATAATCATCCAAATAAATAGAGAATTATTTATACCAATTTTAATCATTCACTAATCCTTTATAGTAAACAAAGGATTGATAGATAAATTTTATCTTAACACATTTAATCTATCAAATAATAAATCATTCAAAATATTAATCATAAAAAGTAAACACTCCCATAGTGTTCCTCGGGAAGAAACACAACTTACAAACCAACAGAAGTTAGACAGAAAAACTACGGCGATATACACCCAACTAATTAATTGCACAATAATTTAATTTTCTATTAGATTTTGTTTTGTCAATACATGATTTAAGCACATCAGATCTTGAACATGACTAGGATGGGTTTAAACCATCCTTATTTTATTAAATAGATATCTTGAATAAATGGATGGATGGTCATGATTGCTAATCACATGAATATTGCTTTTTATGTAAACAACTATCAAATATATTTTTTATAAATAACAATAAATACTTCTATTTATGATAAAGATCAATGCTGTAGATTTTTTTTAGTTATTAGAATAAAGAAGATTCTTATTTGAATCAGCCTCATATAATGTAAATCTTAATGTTTTTTTTCTCTCCGAAAATAAGGATATACGAAAAAATTGTCACTAATATCTAATTTAATATTACTTATATTTTGTCAATCTTAAATATAAAGTTCATGGCCCAAATCTTTCGAATCACACATCAATAATATATTATACAAACTCGTGAAGTAATTATTGATGGAATTTTCCAAATAAGATGGTTAGTGTGGCCCGAAGAACTCTGGGCCAAAATACATCGGCTATTGAGCCCATCAAGTGGCCCGAACATGTTATTTAAAAGTTACCAATTAATCAGAAGAGGGGGTGTTAATATATTTGAAGTGGAAAGTAAAAGAATAAGGTTCTAATTCATTAAATGTGGAACAAGAAATGATGAGACAAGACTGATTTCAAACCACCATCATAATAAAATCTCAAACTATATTTATCGTATTTATGAAAGAAGTGGGAACGGTACACAGCAATAAGAATACATCGACCCAAAATAAACACATACAATATTAATGTTCCCTAAGTATGTTCTCAGTTCATCCCCGATGTGTATCCTATAAGTTACATAAATCCAATCATAAAAAATTCTAGGACAAAATCAAATATTTTTTCTCTGAATCATTACAAATATAATTTGAATAACATTTATTCCGCCCCATGCCACCTATCTCTAAATTATGGATGTATATGATATTATTGTGAGATTGTATAACGGTGACACGAAAATTTTCTTTAAATTTGATCAGCACCTAGGAAATCAGACGGTGGAGGAAGCATCGTATCGTTGGGGCCCTTCCCATTTTAGTAATAAAGGTCATCTCCATTCCCCAGCTTATATGTCGCTCGAAATGGCAATGCATCAGCCAAACCCTACAAAATCACATAAAAACTAGTTAATTTCAGTCACACATTAGAAGTTCAACTGTAGTTTGACCAGTCAACAACAAATCGATGCAACTTTTCATTAACAGATTGAACTACAAAGAACAATTTCAATAAGAAATTAACCTACCTCGTTACAAAATATAAATATTGACTATAATTTGACCGGTCAATGAAAAATGACATAGGACCACTAATGTCATTTTTCATCGATTGGTTGAACTTTCGAGTTTTCTGATTTTACCTGGATTATTCGCTTGGAATCTAATTGCCGTCCAGCCAGCTCTGGGCACGGCGATGGTGTTCTGCAGCGGCGGATCGAGGAGATTATAGTTGGGTGGGTCCCGGGTGGAGTTGAAATTTCCATAGCCCGATCCCACAACGTAGAAGCTGTGGCCATGCAGATGCATGGGATGATCGATCGGCGAGTTCACTGTGCTAGTCCCCTGAAACACGAGCTCCACCGTCGAGTTAAAATCTAGCATCCTCACCTCCGTCCCGTTCATCGGCTCCCACAGAATCTGGGGAACGATGTCCGCCGTGTAGTTGAACGTCAAGGGGGGGTTGCTCGGAAAATCGTCGCCGTAGACGCCGCTGATCCGCTCGTAGTAAGCTTGAAGAATCGCAATCCCCGGCGACTGAAACGTGATGTTGTTAACGCTCGCGAGCAGCCGGTTTCCCTGCGGACCGCCGCAGTCGGAGTTAGGGCAGTTTCTGGTGTTTATAGAGAGGGTGAAGAAGAGATTCGTGGTCGGGTTCAACGGCACGTTGATTGGGTGGTTTTTGTAGGCGAGGCTGCGGAATTGGGCGGTGAAGTTCACTGATGCGGCGGTGTCGGTGAAATTGGGGAGGGTTGGGAGCACCGGCGAAGCCGGCGGGGTGTAGTTTCCAGCGTACTCGACGCGGGCGGTGGTGGTGGTGTTGTCGAAATCTCCGGCGACGGCATAGGCTCTAGAGGCCATGTAGTAGTGGCTAGGGTTTTGGTCGGCGAGGAATAGGAAGTCGATGGTTTGGCCGGGGGAGATGGCGATGTAGTCGGAGGTAAAAGGTTTGAGGTACGCCCCATCGGTACCGACGATAGTGACGTTGTGACCGGCAATTCTGAAGAACATGATAGTGTTCATCACTGCATTCACCATTCGGATTAGATATCTCTTGCCATACTCCACGGTGAGCTTGAACGTATCTGCGTCCATTTCATCAAATCTAAAATATTAATACATCATGTTTCATTTATAATGTCTTACAAAAAAAAATATTAATCAGATATTCGGTACCACGACTTGCATTACCGATAGTAAAACGAGGAAGTTTTTATTGATTTATGTATGAAATCAATTGTGGTATAAAATTTGTTTTATACTCTTAATTTTTTGGAGGAAGTATTGTCATGATATACGTACATTCGCTCTTTATGTGAATATTACATTTCAAATATTTGTCATCTAAAATAGAAAGGTCTCAACATTTTAATATCTACAGCCGACAATTACGGAAGACCTTATCGTTTAATATATATTATCTCAAAGATCCGGTGGAAAATTAAATTATTAGAATCATAACTAAAGATCTGCAAACACATGTTCTAATCATCGTAGTATATTGTCGTGCCTTTTTCCAGACTTTTCAATTATAATAAACATCATGATGATATGAAAGAAAATCTTGGCATCTAATAGTAATTGAAAAAATGTCTTATTCCATTACGGCATAACTTCTGTAGTTTCCTCATAATTCACTGAGGTATTTGATCACTAATGGCATATAGTTGAAATTTGTTTATTTCCTAATACATTAATGAAAATAAAACAATATTTTTTTCAAAAGTCTCATTAAATCTTTCCGTGCTTGGTAAAAGTAGCCTTTGCAATAAATTCAATTTCGTGAAACAGACAATTCAATATCAAACAACGTGCGCATTGAAAAAAATATCAAACAACGTGGCCCATTGAAAATTGTGTGTACCACATCCTAAAAGGAAAATCATCTTCACCCGTAAATTAAATTTCACCTAAGTCACGTATCACATTTCATCTACTGTGGCAACGTTTTAATCCTCGTGTTATATTTCAAGTACAATTATTGTTTTGTCCATCTAAAAATACCTTGTCCCGTGATAATATTTCTACCGAAATATGTACTAATTTGAAGTTATCGATTTCAGCAAATATCGTGCGGGCCTAACCTAGATCATTATTACATATATAACAAATTAAATAATAAGTATATACTAAAATGAAGAAGCTTAAACCTTGGGCTGAGCATGGATACAAATCACCAGGTTGTCCGTTTATAAGAAATGCGTCAGAATTATTAGGTCTCCTCCACTTTGAAGAAATTCAGTGAGAACAGCAAAATATCGCTTTTCCACCACTCCCTGCACATAATCGAAAATCGATGATAATAATAATAATAATAATAATAATAATAATAATAATAATAATAATAATAATAATAATAATAATAATAATAAGTACCCAATATGATTGGAACTTCTTCATCGGGCCGAGGGAAAGGATAATCATTGTCGAGACGAGGAGAGACTATGAGGGCACCATGGACCGTAGCCCGCGACCAGTCACTGTGAGCGTGCCACCACAGAGTCCCGACCTCATCCGAGAGCACAATCTTCTGACTGAAATTAGTCCCGGGCCGAATCGGGCATTGCGTTATGTACTCGGGCCCATCCGACCACGGATATCTCGGCTGCTTCACTCCATGCCTTCATTCCACCAACCATCAATATGAGAGAGAGAGAGATCAGAGAGAAAGGGTTTTTGATTAATTATACTTACCAATGAATGGTTATGTTTTCGGTTGCCCTATTCACAACAACAATAGCAATGGTATCACCCTCGGTTACACGTACAGTCGGCCCGGAAACTTCCCATTTACAGTCAATATGCTCTTGTTGCTGCATAGCCTACTGTATGGTGTATCAGCCACCTGCAATTCATTATTCCAACAATTATCACATCTCTCTCTCTACAACAAAAACAAAACCTAATCAAATGTGATAAGGTTTCACTAAACTACAACCACACAACCCCAAAACAAGGTTGCATGAAAACAATATCGCAGGTACATGTGGAGACCGGTCACACACACACACACATATATATATATATATATATTGTTTCCAAAAAAAGAATTAATTGTATGTGAATCAAAATAAGTAATTAGAAAATTAAGTTACCACAAAGGTTTGATGATGAGTTTTGGCATGGGTAGAAATGACGCCACATAAGAGAAAAGCTGCAAGAAAATGCAAGATGCTCGTCGTCTTTGTAGATCCCATATTCTAGATTTTTTGCCTTGGAGATTTTCTTCAACATATAAAGCTAAAGCTACTATATATAGAGAGAGTAGGTTCTTGAAAAAGTGTGATTTACAATGTCCGTGTATGTGTCTTTGTTGTGGAAAAAATGGAAGTAGCTATATATTATTTTGCCACGTCTCTTCCATCATGATTCCACTCTTCTTACACATATATATATGTATCAACCATTCACTAATTGTTAGACAGCCATTATTTACTTGAGTTTTAATTGTCTAGAAATTGGAAATCTTGACTAGTCTTTCAACATATATGTGGAAGAATTTGCTTCTTTGACAGCGACCAATCGACAGCAAAAACGACCCCAATTATTAGATTTTCGATATAGTTTATAAATTTTTATTATACACAGATTTAAATCCATCAAATTAAGTGGGCGCATTATAGTTTGTTGAGACCTCAAATGAGGATTAATTACTTCTTCGAAGCGGGCTTAGTTAGGCTATAAATTAAGGAACTACTTGAAAGTTGTTTGGATCTCATTTCAGTGAAAATTCATTCGAATTCGTTTAGTGTAGCTCGTTAGTTATATAAACCAAATTCAAACTTTAACTATATTTTGGCTCATTAACTAGTGAGCAAATTATTAGTTAGTGATTCAACTTAAAAATATAATATTGTTAATTAAATACAATTAACGAGGTTGCAGTGATAGTTTTTTTGTCCACAAAATAAATTGAGAAGTTAGCTTCATACCATAGCAATTGTGATGAGTTGCAAGATTGAAGTACCTAGTTAGTTCCTAATTTTAAAACCCAACTTTATTAATTTCCGTGGGCGTGAACGTGCACAACAATGCCGCACGCCAATGGCGTTTGTGGTAAGGTGTCATTACAGACAGCAGATTTTTTTTTCTTTCTTTCTTATTTTTCTGTTTTTTTCCTTCTCGTAAATTTTTGACAATATACATATTAAAGTAAGAGCATGACAAAATTTTAAATTTGACATATGCTACGTTAAAAATAGATCTAAAATGTAAAAATTATGATAATTAAAGTATTCTTCTGCTCTCTTCTCTTTTTGAATAAACTGATTTTTATATTATTTTTATTTTCATTTTTCTTTCTTTTATTTTGGCTTTTCTTAATTTTTGTGCTTTAGTTTTTGATCTTTTTAGTTCGGGTTATCTTTTAAAAACAGTTTTATTGGCTGTTTATTTTCGATTTTTGCCCTTTGTGTTTAATTTCTTTATTTTAATAACTAATTATTAGGTTTGATTTTTTTTTCATTTTTACCATGCAAATTAACTATAAAAGTGTTTATATTTATTAAATTAAATATATTATTTAAATTAAATGTATCTTTAAATTACATTAGTTAAATACAAAAACGTTAAAAGAAACACTGCAGGATTTTATCTTTTAATGTGACAGTATTAAAGTTGCTTTTCTAGCTCTACCACTGCATATATAAATTCCAAAAAGCTGACGAATTTAAACTATTGACGTGGCATTGATGTGACAGGGTATAACTCATTTTCTAATTCTATAATTGCAACCACACTTATATTTCTATATAGTAATAATTGTATCATGTCTCTAATAGAATTTCTTTTATAACAAATAGTGACTATATTAAGTTATCCTCACTAACATGTATGATCTATTTTAAAAGAAAATAATTAATATTTTAAATAAAACTTTAAATTTAGAAAATTTTGGGCTTATTAAACTCGTAAGCCTTGAAATATTGGTAAACAAGCATTTAAGCTCAATATTAAATGAACTAAGTTTGAATAAGACAATATTAGACTAGACTCAGCTTAATTTCACCTAGGTTTGAATTGATATGATTTGAAATGCTTTAATATATATATATATATATATATATAGAGAGAGAGAGAGATAATCGAGAGATGAGTATTTTGATTTGAGCAAAGTATATTCTTGTAGAAAAGAAGAAGAAGAATAATAATAATAAATAAATAAAGCACATCCACCATTATTGGCGTATAAGTTTGTCATCAAATTAACGCGTCTTCAATAGTATGGGTGCCATCTGGATTCGAATTCATTTGTCTAGAACGATCAATTGTAAGATATTATTATTAATTAAATCGATCTTCAGTTGCTTGTTCTCTTAGCCTTGTTATTTATTTAGAGGTGGTCTCCTGTGCGCGCTGCGCGCACAGTGAGACCACTTCATTAATTAATTATTATTATTAAATTAATTTAATTAAAATCAATTAATTTAATAAATTTTAATTATAAATTAATAAATAATAATTTTGAATTAATAAATCATAATTTTGAATAATAAACCCTAATTTTAAATTAATAAACCTTAATTTGAATAATAAACTCTAATTTTGAATTAATAAACCCTAAGTTTGAATAATAAACCGTAATTTTGAATTAATAAACCCTAATTGTGAATTAATAAACTCTAATTTTGAATTAATAAACCCTAATTTTGAATAATAAACCCTAATTTTGAATAATAAACCCTAATTATGAATTAATAAATTTTACTTGTGAATTAATAAACCATAATTGTGAATTAATAAATTTAATTTGAATTAAAATCATAATTAAAATTAATAAATTTAATTATAAATTAACAAAATCTAATTATTCTTACTCACTATATTTAATATATAATTATTTTAACAACAACAAGTTCATGGTGAGACGGGCACCCAAGTTTTATCATTTATTTATTCATTTATTTGAAGTTTTCTCGTGAGATAAATGAATGGTGTGAGTTTCTTGATACTGTATTAAATCGGTTGTAGTTTCCTGTCAAGTCGTTTTGCCTCCATCAGTTTCAATTTTCAAATACCAGTCCAAATAAGTCATTAATTTCCTGTTATTTTCTCGAATATTTTATATATCTTTCAAAATTATTCTTGAGATTAAACATTAATTTTTATGTATTCCATATCCACCGTCCACCGAAAAAAGCTGTCCCTCTTTTACTTTTTGACTCTCTCTCTATCAATAAGTCAAAGATCGCAACTCGATTTATCTACTATATATGAAGTTTTTAGTCCGAATAATAATTTCCGATAGCAAAATAAGACTTTTTAGTTTCAATTGATCAGCATTGATTCCATACTTATTTCTCACATGTCAATTTCGTTTTTTATTTCAGTGACATATATAAAGTAGTTTTACATACATTTCATGCATTTATAAAGTATGAGATTTAAATGTGAAATAAAGGACCCTAGCCCATTAGGTTTTACTTTGATTGTCATAGCAAGATTTATTAAAAGACATGCGTAAGAATTAATCGGCTGCTAACCACTTTCACAAAATTAAAAGTGGTTTGGTTTAAAAATATGTAAAATTTCACTCTTTTTTAAAAATGAAACCATATTTTGAGTTAAACCCAGCCCTTTATTTTACAAAGTTATTAACAATCCACTAATATATATATATATAGAGGATTGATCAAATAGTACCTGAGTCAAAGATAGTATGTAATACTCAATCTCATCCATTCATCTCAAAGATCATATGGTTGAGATTTTTTCGGACTTTTTAAGCTTAATTTCACTGATTTTCACTATAGTAAGGATAGATTAGTAATTTGATTTATTATGTGATTGCGAAAAAAACTATGCATGTAATTAAACAGAAACTGTATATCATTGAACATAAAAATGCATATTGTTATACATAAAACTGCATGTGGTTGAACACAAAATCACACAATTTGATTTGTTATGTGATACAGAAAAACGAATCATGCATGTTTTAAAACAAAAAACTACATATGCTTGAACAAAGAACAACATAATGTTGAACACGAAAATGCATGTGATATTGATTTATCCATAATTTATTCTCTAGTTTAGATCAACTACTTTTAGTTTCATAATTCGAAAGAAAACATATGATCAATAAGAAAGAAAACAAATTATCAACAAGAAAGAAAGCAAATGATCAACAAGAAAGTGTTTGTGCATATTGAAGAAGAGATAAAAGAGATATCGAAAATGATGATTTTTGTTTCAAAGCATGCAGGGTTGTGTTTTGTTTTATGTATGTTTATGTTTAGTCGTATGCATGTTTATGTTTAGTCGTATGCATATTTTGTTTTTTAATATGCATGTCTATATATTATTATGCATATGCAGGTTTATGTATATTATGATGCAGGTTTATGTGTATTATGATGCAGGTTTATGTGTATCAATATGCATATTCTTCGTAGATGGCATCATCTCGTCGTCTCCTTCTCCGATTCACTTATTTCTCTGATTTCCGATGAATTTCACTGTAAACCACCGTCTCCTACTCCAATGTTTTTGCGAACTTCACCATAAACATCACCATAGTCATCATCTCTCTCGATACCTCAATCTTTTCTCAAAATTCTATTTATTTTTCTTCAATTTCAAGCAACTAATCAATGATTTTTCGTAATTTCGGTGACGATCACCACCGCGATCGTCGTCGTCGTAATACCGCCACCCATGACCGCCTCCATTGTGCCATTGTTGTTGTCGACTTCCTATTTTTCTCCGATGAGCGATGCGGTTGCAAAGAAGAAGAAGGAGGAGAAAATTCCGTGTTGCCCATCGGTGAAAATAAAGAAAAAAGTGTTATGCCATGTGTCGCTTGTCCATACTATCCACATGGCCACAATGTGTGGTCTAAATTGAGTACTACATACTATCTGAGGACCGGGTACTACGAGAACTCAACATATATATATATATATATATATATATATATATATGGAGTGGATCAAATGAGAACTATATTTTTTTTGCGAACCATGCATAAGACGTTGAAGATGATGCACAAAACAGTATAAAGTTGTGCATAACGAAAACTTTCTAAAATTATTTTATTGTGCAACAATTTTAGAAAGTTTTCGTTATGCACAACTTTATCTTATTTTGTGCATTATATTCAACGTCTTATACATGGTTCTCAAGTTCTCAAAAAGATGAATTCTCATGGATCCAACCCTATATATATATATATATAAAGAACTGAAATTAATCATGTTAAAATTGGCATTAACATAATCCACTAGCCGAGAAAATAAAATGTTGATTACTTTTATTTCTTGATTTAATTTCCTTTTAAACTTTTTCCAATTAAATAGAGTATGAGGCATAATGAACTTCCAAGCAAAGATCATATCATGCAATGGTGGAATTGCTAATTATGTCATTTTTATTGATTGATAAACACATTAATATCTTACAAAATTTTATGAGATAAGAAAGTTGAATGGAAAAGACACTGAGAAGAAATGAAATTAATGAATATGTGGTACGCAACAACCACTACAAAAAAATGTTCCAATAGTGACATGATTTTTGAAGAATTGTGACACCTATGGATGTCACTAAATAAATTTGTGACATCTTGTGGATGGATAACTATTATGCATGTCACAAAAAAAAAGTATGTCACAAAATTTAGTGAAATTCATAAGTGTGCCTATTTTTGTTACATATGAATGTGTAACTATTTTTTGTGATATGTGAAAGTGTAACTATTTTTTGTAGTTCCTAGTTTCTCATATTTGACTTTTTCTCTCTCTTTTTCTTTACATTTCAATATTTTTGTTTGGTCTTGATGTCTGTTATATTTAACAAATTAATTATCTATTATATTGGAATAGATTATCTCTGTTATTTTGAAAATGTTAAGTCTAAAAAAGGTCTTAATTTGGAACACCAAAATCGGACAACTAATTGATATATATATATATATATATATATATATATATATATATATTAAAATTTGAAACTCTTGAGTTATAGTAAAATTTAGTTATAGTCCTATATGTAACAAAAAAAATTATTGTAAATGTAGTAAGGTTTTATTACATGGATAGATGTGACAAATTTATTATATTTTCAAGTGTAACAAAATTTACATATATTTTTATGTGTAACAAAAATATATTGATGCATGTATTAGTGTAATTAAATTTTTGCCACATCTAAAGATATCATAAATTTTATAATATTTCTCTTGATGTCACTAAAAATATGTAACTATTAGAAATTTTTTTTTGTAGTGAACGCTTGTACACCGGTAATTGTTTTTAATCTCATACTTTTGTGATTATTCAACGGATTACGCCTAGCTATTAATGTTCTCACCCTTACATTGATTAAAACGTGGCACCTTTTGTAGCCTATTGCTATTTCTACTCTCTCCCTCTCTCTCTTAGTTTTTTATTTTTTGCATCTTTCTTTTTTGATTTTTTTATCAATTAAATATAAAAATTTAAAGATCTCGTCATGTTGGACTCGAAATTATTTGATGTCAATTGTACCGTAACTCAATTTAATTATATCATTAAAAATAAATTTGGTATTCAGGATAAATTTCTTTCCTCCTAAATTTGGAACGGATTTGACAGTTATGCAATTCTTTCTTTCTTGCAGACAGCAAGTATAGAACATTATAATTTTAAGATTAAGAACTATCATATTTAAATCGACCGATCATTTAAATAAGGATTATTGACGTATAAATACATCAATTTTGGGTTTATTTTCTTGGCTCTGTGTGTTTTCTATGTGTGAAAGAGAAAGAGAGATTATAGGGATGAGTATATTCACATGTTGAGAGAGAGAGAGTGTGTCTATGTCACTCTACCATTAGATCAACACACACACATCATTTTTTGTTTTTTTTGTCAATTTAATATGAAACTTTAAAGACCACGTCAGGATGGATTCGAAACAGAGATCTTTAATCTCAGATATTAATCATTATATTATTATACCAACACTTACGTGTTTATGTTTCTCCCTCTTATGGGTTCATCTTATATTTTATTCCTCACTAACAACCACTCTCTCATAGTTTTTTATTTTCCGCATGTTCCTTTTTGACTGTTATTACGTGTTTATGTTTTTCCCTCTTATAGGTTCCTCATATTTTATTTCCTCACTAACAACTACTCTCTCTCTCTCATAGTTTTTTGTTTTCCGCAAGTTCCTTTTTGACTTTTGTTACGTGTTTATGTTTCCTTCTTTTATAGGTTCCTCTTATATTTTATTTCCCACTAATAACTAAATCATAAATAAAAAAGAATGAAAAAATGTCTAATTAGCGTTGTCATGAGTTATGGATTACATTGTAGATGATTTTGTATTTAAAATAAGAAGTATGATTTCATGTGAGGTACGGCCGACATTAAACATAGCAGCTTTGGTTAATCTTTGATTAGATTCATTTATAAATAATAGTGAATTATGTGTGAGCTTTTTAAGACATTATTCTATATTTCGTTACTTTCATTTCAATGCCATTATACTATATAAAGCATTTACTGGTATATGATATATATCATCCCATTTAATTTTTTCTGTTTAATAATAATAATGATGATGATGATGATGATGATGAGATAATTATAGTTTGTGTCTCAAACTTTGATGAGATTTTAAAAAATATCCACAACTTTATTTAATACATTAAAAAGTATTCCCAACTTTGATGAAATTTTAAAAAATATCCTCAATTTTAGTTAATACATAAAATGTCCCCAAACTTTGATGATATTTTGAAAAATATCCTTGATTCATAGTTTTTTGACGATAGAGTTCTAAGTCATTTGAGCTATAATTCACTCGAGACGGAACGCTGAGTCATTTGAGCTATAATTCACTCGAGACGGAACGCTGAGTCATTTGATCTATAATTACATGATAATCCGACAAAATAGCTTAGCATTCCACCATCGAAAACTCTTAATCGGGGTACTTTTTTAAAATCTCATCAAAGTTTGTGACATTTTAAGTATTAACTAAAGTTGAGGATATTTTTTAAAATTTCATCAAAGTTTGGGATGTTTTAATATACTAACAAAAGTTGAAGAATTTTCAAAATCTCATCAAAGTTGGAGACACAAACTATAATTATCCCTAACAACAACAACAATAATAATATTTGGGATTAAATAAATAGTTTTTCTTGGTTGGTCTGAATTAAGAAGCTCTACTGGTACTGTGTGAAACTTTAAAAAATTGTTAATAAGCTAAATATGTGTGTAAGAAGTATTAAATTAATTTTAAAACGGAGAAAAACAACAACTATGTAAATTATATTAATATCCATACAGACAACACAAAATTTTGCTGAAAAGTTATAGCTGAAAAGTTAAAATTAGACAATACCCCAAAACAAATACTAATTCCTTCAACTGATGCGCCCGGATTAGAGGCCAACATCATTGAATTGCCTATTAGTTAAAATGACAATAAGATTTTAATTACTTTTATGTTTTTATATATCTAGAAAAATACTTTATTTGATGATTAAAGTTTTATACGAGTTTGGACATATATATATATATATATATATATATATATATATACTTGTAAAAATAAGTTAATCGAGCCAACTCACTCGAATTCCTGTTAATTCATTTGGATTGCTGGGTTATCCAATTCAGGTCATTCGGGTTGATATTTCTTTCAAGTTAGGATTTTCAATCATAAGCATAAACTCCCGTACATGCTAATCAGTCAAGTTAATCGGGCCCGAAATCTCAACATAAAACATAACTTAAATATATTATTTCTTGATAATCAATCAAATATTTTATATTAAATGTTAGTATAAAAAGACAAAGAAATAAAATGATAATTTCCAAATTAACACATTTCATAAATATTTGGAAAAAAAAATATTATCATATTAACTTTCAAAAGCAAGTAATGAAATTTGAAATCATGTAAGAAAAATTTCAACTAATCGAGTCAACTTACTCGATTTTCGAGTCAGGCCATTCGGGTTTGGGCTATTTTCGAGATAACCCATTTGGATTGTTGGAGTATCAGTTCGTATATTTCAGATTGATATTTTTTTGGATTAAAAAATTTCAAACCTTATTCTATAGAATTTTCGATCTATTCGAATCAATTCATAAATTTGAAACTATATTGATAACTCTGGATATGAGCGTACGTATTTAGATTTAATTACGTTTAGAAAGTGAATGGAAGTAGCTATCCTTGTTGGCATAGAACTCGAATCAAAGCCAAGTCATTTTGGTTTGGTAGTTATCCATTTTTAGATAATGCATGAAAATTAGAAGATTGGTAATTAATATGTCGTCCTGTTTCAATCCAACTTGTGGTTAAATTTCATCAGAGTTGTTAAAACTTTAAATAAATATTATGTAGGAAGGTGATACATTAAATGTATTGTATTGCGTGTATGACTTGCAATATTTGTAGTGGGGGTCGTCTTCTACTATTAAAATTCCATTCCATTCCAAACTGGATATTATATTCCTACGTTGAAATTTCAAGAACCACTTTTATTGTTGTTTGACAATCATTTACTGACATTGTTAAATATCTTAATTTCTTAAAAATAGCAATTATAGTAAGTAAATTTAGTCCAAAATCTAAAATATTTTACCAGTTCGAGCTGCGTGAAAACATGGACATAAATATCAGTATGCGTACACGTTTTTCTTCATGTAAATAACATATTTTTTGTTAATTGTAAGTATCACTACAAAAAGGTAAATAACCGGACAAACTGTCCGTAAATTAAGAATATCCGTCGGTAATTACTATTATCGATGGATTATCGACGGACAAAGATGATCGGTAAAATTGAAGTTGATAATAATCTACTAACGGTGATCATCCGTCGATAAATATTACTGACGGATCACCGACGGCGTTAAGCCATTGCTACTCTATCATTTGATGTGCCGTCGTTTGCATTCATCTATGACTTGTCCGTTGGTAAATCTTTTATTTTCCAGTGACGCTCGTCCATCGGTAATTTTTTATTTTCGTTTTTTTCATATATTTATTTATTTTAATCCTACCAAGTTATGACATTTACAAGTACACTAAGCTATTAACAATTCATTCATACTAACTAAAACAATTAACATACATATAAAATAGTGAACATATATATATAGTTAGGTTCAAATAAGAACCATTTTATCCTAAAAATTAAGAACCAAATGAATTTGCTATTAAAGTTGATGAATCCGTTGAGAAAGTTCTGCGATTCAAAATTCAAAATTCTATTTTTGGATTCAAGAACTTTCCAACGATTCATCAATTTTCACACTGAATTCATCATTTTTTTGATTCTCACGTTCTCACAATAAAAATGATTCTCATATAGGGGGGGTTAACGTGAGAATCATTTTTATTGTGAGAACGTGAGAATCAAAAAATGATGAATTCAGTGTGAAAATTGATGAATCCGTTTGGAAAGTTACTGAATCCAAAAAAATTGGAATTTTCGCCTCTCATTGGATTCGAACCCTGAGTGAAAATTCTGAATTTTGGATTCAGTAACTTTCCCAACAGATTCATTAACTTTCATAGCAAATTCATTTTGTTCGTAAAGAATTTTTGTGGTTCTTAGTTCTCACATTAAAATTGGTTCTTATTTGAACCTCTCTCTCTCTCTCTATATATATATATATAGGGAAGGGTTAACGTGAGAACTATTTTTATTGTGAGAACATGAGAAATGAATATGCTATGAAAGTTAATGAATACGCTGCGAAAGTTAATGAATAAAAAATAGAATTTTCGCCTTCATGGGATTCGAACCTGGTGAAAATTCAATTTTTGATTCATTAACTGCAACAGTATTCATTAACTTTCATAGCATATTCATTTTGTTCATAAAGAATTTTCGTAGTTCTTAGTTCTCACGTTAAAATTGGTTCTTATTTGAACCTCACTATATATATATATATATATATATATATATATATATATATATATATATATATATATATAAGGATGTATCCAAATCTCCAACAAAACAATATAATATCAATATGTAATACATAAATATTCATAAATATAAAACTAATATCAATCAGATCTCAAGTCTGCATAATCATCTGGAGAGTCATGTTGTGAACGAGTCATCATCTGCTGGCGGGTAAACATCTCCTAGAGGGCCTGGACTTAGCGCTGCAGCTGAAGTCTCTCATCGCGCTCTGTCTGCAGCTGCGTCTGCATCATGTCAATCTGCTCATTGCACTGATGATGTGCCTCAAGTCCATCTGCTGCAGAACTACTGCTTGATCGCTCTATGCCTAAGCTCCGTGCTAGTGTACCAATGTCGAACATTATCTGTTTCTTGTTGAAGCGGCCTTCCATAACCTCGTTCATGTAAATCTGACTCAGATTTACCCCCTCTCTATGCTGCTCGGCAATCTCTTGGACTCTCTCCATATTAATAAAATGAAATTCATTAATATTATTGACAACATATAGTTATTAGTTTTAAACAAAACTTACATCCGTTGCTGAAGCCTTTCGGACATATAAGTCCCATCAGCAGCCACGTGTAAAGTCTTGAAAGACTTATATATACACTCGTGCAGTCGGACTCCCTCCTATGATGTCTATTTATCAAAATGTAATTCAAAACAAATATTAGTAACCGTCAACACATAAGAATTTAATTTTTATGTAAAATTGATCACACTTTCTTGGGCCATCAGCACAACAAACTTAGCACCGCCACGATGCTTGAAAATTAAATTGAACTAACTTGAACGGGCGGTGGGAGCTAGACGGAGAGCTCACGACGATGGTGGCGGAGGAGGGGATTGGACGGACGACGATAGCAACGACGATTGGAAAGTTGCTGCAATTTAAAAAACAAAAGAAATGAAAGACAGAGAGACATGAGAAATAGAGATGGGAGAGTAGGAGAAGAAAGGAGAGAAAGATGACGGAGCGGTGGACGGCACCGGACGGGGCGTAAGAGTGAGAGAGAGAGAGACGACGACGGGGACAGGGGAGAGGCAGTGAATGGACGAACGAGCGGTTGGGCGGAGGGATGCTAGGGTTTGATTTGGGAAGAAAATAAAATGATGCACGATCTGATATATTTTATTCAGATTTACCGACGGATAACATCGTGGGTAAATAATTCACAAATAAATTAAATGAGAAATAATATATAAAATTTACCACGTACGTTACCCGTAGGTAATTTTTTTACAGTTAAAAAACTAATAAATAATTCTGAATTTTAACTTTATCAACAGATGGTGTCCGTCGGTAAATCTACCGACCTTAAGTCCGTCGTTAAATTTGTCGGTAACTTTTGCTGCATATTTTTGGCTCTGCAGTCCGTTGGTAAGACGTCTGTATATTTCTTATGTATAACACTATCGATAGTTACCGATGGTGTTTCTTTCGTCGGTAATTTTGCATTTTTTGTAATGTACTATATGTGTTGATAAAAGAAATATAAAACTTTAATCCCATATAATTATATATATCTCAATACTTGCAATCCTCTATCCTGATGTGCCACTATTAATTTTTTTTCCTATAATTTTTTTTAATTATTTACATGGATTATAGACGTGGACTCTCCGGCGAGCCATGTAAGCATATGAACGTCAAAAACTCACCAAATGACATTAAGTAAAAAATTATAAAACGTTAGGGATTTAATAACAATATGCTAACGTTGGTACACTAAATGAAAAGGTTCCAACATTGGGATATACTCTGTTACCACCTCTTATCTATGTGGATTGTGGACGTGGATTCTTCGACGAGCCACGTAAGCATATGGGCATCGAAACTCATCGGAGAACATCAAGTGAAAAAATATGAAACATTTGGGATTTTATTAACTTATGTTGAGACATTAAGTGAAAAAGTCCAGATATTGGGATATTATTTGTTATTATCCATTTCTATTTTAATGTATGTTACTTTTGATAATTAAAGCTATTTAAGAATATATTCAGATTGTATACACAATGCAATCCTCTATCCTGATGTCCCACTATTAATTATTTTCTATAATTGTTTTTTTTTTTAATTATTTACATAGATTGCTGACGTGGACTCTCCGGCAAGCCATGTAAGCATATGAGAGTCGAAAACTCACCAAATGACATTAAGTGAAAAATTATGAAACATCAGGGATTTAATAACAATATGCTAACGTTGGGATACTAAGTAAAAAAGTCCAAACATTGGGATATAATCTGTTACTACCCTTTATCTACGTGGATTGCGGACGTGGATTCTTCGACCAGCCACGTAAGCATATAGGCGTCGGAAACTCATCGGAGGACATTAAATGAAAAATTATGAAACATTTGGAATTTTATTAACAATATGTTAATGTTAAGACATTAAGTGAAAAATATCTAGATGTTGGGGTATTATCTGTTATTATCCATTCATTTTAATGTATGTTTGATAATTAAAGCTATTTAAGAATATATTCAGATTGTACACACAATGCAATCCTCTATTCGATGGCCCAATATCAATTCTTTTCCTATAATTTTTTATTATTTACATGGATTGCGACGTTGACTCTCCACGAGTCAAGTAAGCATATGAGTGCGAAAACTCACCAAATGACATTAAGTGAAAAATTATGAAACGTTAGAGATTCAATAACAATATGCTAATGTTGGGACTCTAAGTGAAAAAGTCCAAAAGTTGGGATATAATATGTTACTATCCCTTATCTACGTGGATTGAAGAATTGATTCTTCGACGAGCCACGTAAGTATACGGGCGTCGAAACTCATCGGATGACATTAAATGAAAATTATGAAACATTTGGGATTTTATTAACAATATGTTAATGTTGAGACATTAAATGAAAATATATAGATATTGGGATATTATCGTTATTATCCATTTACATTTTAATGTATGTAACTTTTGATAATTAAAACTATTTAAGAATATATTTGGATTGTATACACAAGACATTAGAACAAAATGATAATGAATTAGTGATTACATGCATTAAATCCACCTATTATATACAAAATATCATATCCAAACTAAACAAAATATTCATTTATTTAAACCAAATCATTATATGTTTGACATCAACAAATAGCTATCAACATAAATTATGCAAAAACAAAAGACATTACATTGTTTGTTTACCATTAACACAAATAATTCAGTAGGAAAATAAAATGTTGGTCAACTAAGTTTTTTAATTTGTCTATTTTGCAGGAGAAATTGAATACACGAAGAAGAAATCGGAATAGAATAAAATCAAAGAGACGGAGAATGAGACGAAGATTTTGAGAATAAAGTGAATATGAAAATCTAGGGCATCAAATTATTTTTATGTGCAAATTTATCTTTTTACCCAATACGAAATTTAAAAATAAAATGAAAAAGCTCGGCCATTTGTTAGTTATCTCGGTTGTCCACACCAATACAATATATTGTCCAAATTTAGTACTACATACGACCTAGAGATATGATATTATCGGATCATGATCCTATATATATAAATATAATTGGATAAAAAACAATCAATCTTAACATATAAAATATGAACCATTTTTAGTCCTTAAAATGTGAAGATCTACGGTAAATTCATCAATTTGCTGGATAAATTCATATACCGAAGTTCGAATTCTATGAAAAGCCAAAATTCTACTCCCTCTGTCCCCCATATTTCTTTCTAATTTTCCTTTTTGGGACATCCCCCAATTTCCTTCTTATCTATTTATGGAAATTATCTTTCCAACTTTACCATCAATAATATTCTTTATTTACACCTTTTACCACCTATGGTCCACCACTATTTCTCTTTTCTACACTCAACAACCTAATTATTTACATCTTTTACCACCTATGGCCCACCACTAACTAATTTAATATTACATTAATGTGGAACCCTTATTCCACTCACAATACACTCAACAACTTTTATTAAAACCCGCACCCCATATTCCTGTGAAGGAATATGGGGGACGGAGGGAGTATTTTTTTTAGAATTCATTAATTTTCACTGTAAATTTAGACGAATTTATTATTTCGTAGCTTATACTATATGTGAGAGGTTTTTATAATAATCACTTCATATGACACACACACACACACATACATATATATATATATATATATATATATATAGGGAGTGGATCAAATGAGAACCACATCTTTTTTTGAACTCTGCGAACTGATGATAAGACGTTGAAGATGATGCAAAGCGGTATAAAGTTGTGCATAACGAAAACTTTCTAAAATTATTTTGTTGTGCAACAATTTTAGAAAGTTTTCGTTATGCACAACTTTATACTATTTTGTGCATTATCTTCAACGTCATATGCATGGTTCTCAAGTTCTAAAAAAAAAATGAGTTCTCACTGGATTCAACTTCTATATATATATATAGGAGATGGTTCAGGTAGGAAATGATAGTTTGGTAGGAAATGAGAATGAATCTGGACCTTTGATTTGTTGGATCAATAGTTGAGATTTAATTTCGGTTGTACTACGGATTTGTGTTTTGTGTGCTACGTGGATTACTGTGCTACATGGATTACTATGCAGCACTAGAACCTTTCTTGTGCTACACTGCAATAAAAGATATGCTAAACTAATTATTTAGTATATGTGCTACGAATGGATGAAATATATGCTAAACTAACATGTGCAACATAGTAATTCTAATTGTGCTACACAAATATAAAATATGTGTTATTATTCCTATTTCCTATACTAAGGGGCTTTCTCACCATAACTCACCTATATATATATATATATATATATATATATATATATATATATATATATATAGGAGTGATTATTGTAAAACCATCTTTAACCTATAAACTACGAACTTCTGAAATCGTCTGAATTTGCCGTGAAAGCGTCTGAATTCGCCTTGCAAGTGTTTGAATTCAGAAAATTAAAAATTCGTCCCTCATGGGATTCGAACCCATACATTTGAATCCATCAAGTAAGGTGATGAATTTACCGTAGATCTTCACGAATCAAATGCTGAAAATGGTTCTTATTTTATACTTTAAGATTGGTTTGTATTTGATCTCATTCCTATATATATATATATATATATATATATATAAACAAATTAGCTACTGCATGTGATTAGCATCTTTTGCCAGATTACTTTAATAAGGATAGATTTTTATACGAAAACATTAAACCGTGTCACTCTATATATCGTAAGATTGATTTTAAGTGCTCATCATTCAACGAATTTTGGCGGCTAAATTGAGTATTAGAGAAGCACTGTTAGACTAAACAAGTGTTTTCTTTTTCATTTTTAAGATTATCTTGTCAATCTATTAAAGTAGCTAATTAAAATATTTATTTAACTTTGGAAGTAATATTTAAGTATTTTTTAAGGCAGATAAAGAAGAAGAAGAGGAGGAGGAAGAGAAGAAGAATTAAATTATAGATAAATTTGTAAATAAAATATATTATATAAATTCTAATTATGAAATAGTCAATCATTAAATATAACTTAATACAGAGGAAGTAGCATCCTATATCAGAAATTTGATTAAACTTTAAAAATGATTATATAAGTTGAGAATGATTATCAATCCAATATTATGAAACAATCGTTCCTACAAAATCATCATTATTATTATTATTATTATTATTATTATTATTATTATTATTATTATTATTATTATTATTATTATTATTATTATTATTATTATTATTATTATTATTATTATTATTTCACTCAGGCTTTCTAAAATCATACTACTTATTAATGAGACGTTAATTGCGTGTGTTGAACTTCGATTCAATTGAAAAGTCACCAGGCTAAGCAACACACGACCTAAAGTTGACGTATATGAGATTTTTTCCGTGATGAATCTTAAAGATTATAATATTACTTATTAAGTAAAAGACTGGAAATTAGGCCAAATTGATAGCCTCATGTATAACAATCAAGAGCTTTACTATTTTAAAAGCAAAATGTTTGTAACTATAATCCATTTCGGTTCAAGTGTCTTGCATCAAGTTTTATTACACCCACCAATCCGTATGTAAATAAATGCTACAAAGAGCACATGACTTAATAGTACTCAAAAAACGACAAAACTTTCAAAATCATAAATGTTATCTAGTGTTTTTATTTAACTGGCCGAAATGGGTGATTATTAGGGTATCAGGTATTTTATTTAACTGGCCGATAGAGGTGACTATTAGGGTATCGGGTAATCGGATACCCGATATCCGATCCGAATTTTATCGAGATTAGGTCTGACACCGAAAATTGTGTAATCGTGGGGTCGGTATTGTATAAGAATATTATCGGGTATCGGGTATACCCGAATACTCGAATTATTTAATATATATATTACGAGTCTGCCGCGATTGAGAAAAAAAATTACGAGTCTGCCGTGATTCGAACACAGGATCTATCAACATTTTAAAGGGATAGTCTAGCTCTGAAACCAATAGACCAACCTGTCACCTTGAATATTTAAAGGTTAATTTTATAAATAATGGGTAATTAAGGTATCGAATACCGACTTCGATTCCGAGTCGGTATTCTGCACCGAAAAAATTAGGGATCGGGTAGCATCTTTCTTCTAAATCGGGTGGTGCACCGATTTTTGGGCAGAAACCCACCCGACTCTATTAACCACCCCTGCTGGCCGATACTCCTTTATCTGGAGAGAGAATGACAAACTCCTTATGCATACTCATATGTGCATTGTATCTCGTAGACATACACGTAAGGCTGATAATTCGTGCGTGTCTTATCGTAAATATGATTTGTTAAGAATTTGTTTAATAAAAACACGACACAATTCGTACTCATATGGACATGAGCACAAAAGTAACACGGTTGTTTGTGTGTGCTACGATATGCTAACGACACGATACGATTAGAACCTTAATAAATTCAATCTCATGAGTATAAGCCAACTCAAAGTCTCCATCTTAGAATCCACCTGAATCCTATTAGGAAATGAGTTAATAATTATATATAAATATTATTGTATTATATAAACAATGCATAATCAACACCAACGCGTTATCATGCCAATGCGATAATGAGACAAACACGACAAAACTATGTTGGAAAATTGTGTGCGAGCGACAACTTGCGGACGACACAACTTGAAAGTAAATGTAGGAGATGATCAAAACTAACAATGAATTAAAACAAGAAAAACAGTAGAAAATTGAAAACCGTATTCTAATGCCGAGTCGAGGAGGCCTCTTTCCGCAAGACTAAATACGCCTCGGTAGTGCTCTCGATTCTGGTGTATCATCCCCAGAGATGAAAGCGGCGCCTCGTAGAGTGGCGCAGACCGCAGATCAACGAGCTCGACGAACCGGACGGAGGCGGGCAGAGCTCGACACGAACAATGTATGCAAAAGTGCTCTTGGACGATCTTGGAATGCTTTAGGCAAGGGTGGCTTATGTTGGGAGACATGTCCTATTTATAGGCGTCCCCCCTCATGGGAAGCATCTTTGAGTCAACACCGCATTGATGTCGGGTGTTACGGTTATGTCCCTCATTGAGTGCGAGAGGGTTACGTGGCGGTTTACGAAGACAACGTGGGAGTTCCACCCACGCTTCCGCAGAGCCATCATGTCGGAACGTTATCGACGATTATGACGAATCGACAACGCGTGCGCCCGGTTCATGGACGATCCGGAGGTCTCTTCAAGTGCAAGCAGCCCAACGGATTAGGCTACACGAGTTGGGCCTCAGACTAACTCCATCTTTGGGCTCGATCAAACATTGATCCAAAACATACGGGCAATGGACCACGGAACCAGGTCCACGAAGCAAGCCCACGAACAGGCCCAAAGACCAGCCCAAAGACCAATTGCCAAGATCCAAGATCCAAGGACCACGGAACAGTAACCGGAACCAAAATCGAGTCGGAGTGGGAGCCGGACGGCACGCGGCAGCGCGGCGCGGCGGCGGCGACGGCGGCGGCACGGCGGCGGCGCGCAAGCGTGGGCTTTTCACCCATCACTTGTGCACATAATTATACTAAGTGTTCAATGAACCACTTATATAGACAATTAATGAAGGTACATTAATCAATGTGGGATAGGTATTAATTAATTCATGCTTATCCCCTTAAGCACATAACTTCATGTTTAAGTGACCAACTTTGATCCACTATTTCTCACTCATCGAAAATCGGATTTGAGAATGTTAATACACCACGATCATCTACTCAAAACGTAGATCGATCCTATACCGTTTAATTTCACAAAATTAAACGTTACGTCACTCAAAATCTTGGTCAAAGTAGTTTCCTGGAAACTTGACCGCATATATATATATATATATATATATATATATATATGCACACGATTTCCAACAATTCCCCACATGAGTGGAAATAGCCATATGCATGTATGCAGACACAGCTCAGTCCTCAAGAGATGTTAAAATATTTGGACGGTGGTTTATGGCCTTGAACCTTCCATAGTTAGTACCATCGAGTACAGGCGGATTAGTGGACACGATGCATTGAACTATTCCCCACAACGCAGTAATCGAGACAATGGTATTAACACTTTAACACCTCAACCTCATCTGTTCTCACGTTTGATTCCATTTTGGCCATGGACATCCACTTTGGATTCATAAGTGTTCAGTTTGAAGCAGCTTCACTTCGTACTTACATAGGTGATTCTTTACCGAGTATCTTGCCATACTCAACCCCTTCGAGGTATCTTAGGAATCAATGAGATTCAACGACTTAACCTCACCACTAGGCAAGTTTTTCAACACTCGTTTGCTTTCTAGGGAACAGACTAACTTGAGTGTTTACACACGAACTCTTATAGCTTAGTTCTCCCATTGAACCAAGTTCTTGGGATCTCCAGTCATCATGGTTGGGTTACCACTATGATTGTTCTTAAGATGTGAATTTTAATCCCATTCCCTCTAGCAACTTGATCGTTTGATCCCGGTTCAACCCTTTGGTTAACGGATATGCCAAATTATCTATTGACTTGACATAGTCAATTGATATAACCCCACTTGAGATCAAATGCCTCACGGTATTATATCATCGACGTATATGTCGAGACTTACCATTATACAAACACTTTTCGCCTTCCAATAGCCGCTTGGCTATCACGGTGAATCATCACGGTGGCACGGTTTAGACCAACATGGAATATCTTCCAAAGATTACAGAGCCACTCGGCTTCCTCACCGCTTTATCCAAAGCTATGAATTACGATTCCATGGTGGATCGGGCTATACACGATCTGTTTCGTGGATCTCCAAGAAACACCTTCCCTGGTGAACACGTACCCCTGTAGAAAGTGAATCGTGAACACGCACCCACACTTTGTACCGGGGAAAGTGAATCTTTCGTGTCGATACCTCAAATCCAGATCGCTTGGATTGGCATCAATTTACCTTCAAGCTATGTCCGGGATATTTTG
This sequence comes from Salvia rosmarinus, assembly GCA_036937905.1. NCBI lineage: Eukaryota > Viridiplantae > Streptophyta > Magnoliopsida > Lamiales > Lamiaceae > Salvia > Salvia rosmarinus. Next base: position 127,822 of record JAODLM010000168.1, read on the forward strand.
TGAAATGACCAGCCCATGATTATGAGTATACATTAAGCTCAAGTACCTCAAAAACTCTCACTAGAGCCTTCGATCTTCTTAAAATCTTGATGCTCCTTACATTGTCAAATTTCAGTGCCATTGCACCATGGCGCTTGTTTACAAACCATATAGAGACTCACGAGTTTGCATACATTTGTCACCTCTTGACCATTTGATACTACAAACAGTGCCTTGGGCTGCTCTTGATATATACCTCATCCTCGAGGTCACCATTTAAAACGCAGATCTTAACGTCCATTTGATGAATCTCAAGATTGTGCAAAACAAGAATTATGTAGAAGCACCCTAATAGACGTAATCCTCATCACGGTGAATAGGTATCAAGAAATCGTACTTCTCTTTTGTTTAAACCCTTCGACAACCAAGCGGGCCTTATACTTTTCAATTGATCCATCCGCTTGTACTTTCTTTTAAGGATCCATTTGCATCCTAAGGGCTTACAACCTTCTCGCAAATCAACCAGCACCCAAGTGTGGTTTTGCAGAATGGAATCAATCTCGCTTTGAACAGCCTCTCGCTAGAGCATTCCGTCTGGCCGAATATAGGCTACTTTGATCGAAGTTGGTTCTTCATCCAACATGAACGCAATATAGTCAGGACCAAAATCCTTTGGCGTTCTGACTCTAATGCCACGTCTCAGTTCTGATCCCTTTGGATCAGACTTCGATCGCTCATGCGATATCGGTTCTTCCTCCAAAGGTTTAGAACTCGAAGCTTCACCATCAGCTCTATTGCTAGAACTGGCTTCACTTTTATCTTTGTCTTTACATGGATAAATACTTTCAAAGAATATAGCATTCCTTGATTCAATCGTCGTCCCCACAGTCATATCCGGTACCTCTGGCCTATGGATCGAAACGATAGCGCCATTGTTTAGTGCATACCCAATAAAGATACAATCGATTGTTTTAGGTCCAATTGTAACTTGTTTAGGAAGATGCACCTCAACCTTCGCCAAACGCCCCACACTTTGAGATATTTGACGATGGCTTTCTTCCTTTCCACAACTCGTAATGAGTGACATCCTTACCCTCGAGTGGAATCTTATTCAAGATATAGTTGGTCGTCAAAGCGACTTCCTCCCACAAGTTCGGGAAACCCGAACTAATCAACAAAGCATTTATCATCTCCTTATGTTCGATTTTACGTTCGAGAACGCCATTAGATCAAGTGAATAAGGAGTCGTTGATGTATTATACCACTTTCGTTGTATAATGCCTCAAACGAGCTACATATTCTCCCTCTATCACTTGAGCAGCCTTAATTCGACAAATTAGTTGATTCTCGGCCGTTCTTCAAGTTTTAAAAGCTTCAATAGCCTCGTCTTTACTTCTTAGAATGTAAAGATAACAATATCTTGTACGGTCATCAATAAACGTGACGAAGTACTTTTTACCATCTTTAGTTTGTACAAACTTTAAATCACACACATCAGTGTGAATAAGTTCTAGAGGTTTAGTGCTCCGTTCTACCGAATGAAATGGTAACTTAGCCATTTTGGCTTCCACACAAACCTCACATTTCGTTTGTGTATTAACTTCATTTAACTTTAGTAAATCTAAATTTACTAATCTCTTTATTGCATTTAGATCAACATGTCCTAATCTACAATGCCATAAATCAGAGCACTCAGTCAAGTAAGAGGAAGTAGATGCATTTTCATTCATCACAATTTTTGATACACGGCGCACAGCCATTACATTTAGTTTGAAAAGACCCCGGTGAGATAACCCCTACCAAGGAACTTCCCAAACTTAGTCAAGACAAACTTGTCCGACTCAAAAATTAGTCTAAACCCTTTGTTAACTAGAATCGAGCCGACACTAAATTCTTGCGAATGTCTGGGACATGCAGTACATCCTTCAACGTGATCTCAATGTCGGACGACATCTTGAGCATCACGTCACCAACTCCGGCAACCTCGGACGAAGCTTGGTTCCCCATGTTGAGCTTCCTTCCATCAACAGGGTGTAGGTGGAAAAATGCCTTTTGTCGGCGCAGACGTGCGCAGTTACGTCAGTGTCGATGAACCATCTACCTTGATTCTCGACTTGGTTAACTTCTTCGGTCACCACAGCAGTCAAGTCATCTTTGTCCCATTTGTTGAAGTCATTCTCGACAACGTTGGCAACTTATTTAGCCTTCTTCTTCTTTGGCTGACGACAGTCCTTACTCGTGTGGCCATACTTGCTATAATTGTATGATCCCGTCAAACTTACGGCAACCATCTTCCTTTGCCTTTGTCTTTGACATGGGACGAACACGTTTGTTGGAGGACCGCCTCTCCAACAGTTGGCCTTCGCATCGATTAAACCTTTCGCTTTCAATTCGCTTCTTCACATCGACTCGTCTTGCGGTTTGACGATCAAGTCTTCAAGCATCATATCCTTTCGCTTGTGCTTAGGTAGACCTTGAAGTCTCTCCACCCCGGATAGTTTCTCAATTCGTAGCGACGACAAAGCCGTCCAAACAATTGTGACCTTGACTTGAACCTCGTGTACAATGAGTTAAAACTCTTGACTTGGTCCATGATCGGTCGAGAATCGACCATCTTGTAGTCCAAATATTCGCTACAATGAACACGTGTACTGCATCATCACTACGGTACTTCTTTTCTAACGCATCCCACATACATTTGGATGTCGTTACAACGAAGATATACACTATACAAGCTATCTTCTAAACTACCAGTATAAAATTTTACAAAGATAGTCGCTAGTCTTGATTGTCATATATCGCTCGGACGTGAAAGTTCGTCCTTGACCCCTGCACGACGGGCTCATCTTCCACCAAGAAGTTGGCGAAGCCCAGCGTCGTGAGGTAGAATAACATCTTCGTTGCCATCTCTTGAAGTCGGATCCTCCAAACTTCGGCGGCTTCTTGGCGGACGGCATCATCCTTGCGGTATGAACAGGCGTCGAGATCGATCCATAATCGGATCCACCAACACCACTTAAAGTGTGCTGGAACATGGAACTCGAATGAGAACCACCAGTGTTAGATCCCATGGATCTAACAGTCGACCAACTGAAAAGTGCAGTCGTCGAACCAATGGAACCGCTAAAAGTGGAACCAATTGCTGAACCACTAAAAGTGGAACCAACAGTCGATCCAAATGGTCCAATGGTTGACCCCGAAGGCATCGAACCAAACATGACCGTAGCTATTGTGCGTAATTGGCGGCGATGAAGAGCGTGGCAATGAGGCGGCGATAGCGGAATGACGGGCGGAGTCGATCGCAGTACGTTCGACATCTCCAAGCAAATGTATTTAGTTTCGAAAGTTTTAAGTCAATTTTAATGTCTCAACTCCTTCGTGGCAAGTATTATTTAGTCTTGCGATTGTTGGAAAATTGTGTACAGAACAGTACAACTTGCCGGACGTATTACAACTTGAAACAGAAATGTAGGAGTTGATCAAAACTAACAAAGAATTAAAACAAGAAAAAACAATAGAAAATTGAAAACCGTATTCTAATGCCGAGTCGAGGAGGTCTCTTTCCGCAAGACTAAATACACCACAAGAGTGCTCCGGTTACGGCGTATCGTCCCAAAGATGAAGCGCGCGGCCTCGTAGAGTGGTAGACCGCGCACCAACGAGTCAAGCGAATTGGATGGAGGCGGGGCGAGCTTGGACACGAACAATGTATGCAAAAGTGCTCTTGGAAGATCTTTGGAATACTTTAGGCAGTGGGTGGCTTATGCCGGAGACATGTCTTATTTATAGCATCGCCCCCCACGGGAAGCATCTTTGAGTCAACACCGCATTGATGTCGGGTGTTACTGTTATGTCCCCATTGAGTGAAGAGGGTTCTGGCGGTTTACGGAGACAACGTGGGAGTTACACCCACGTTTCCATAAATCCATCATGTCGGAGAACGAGACGGCGATTCTGACGAATAACGGACAACGCGGTGTCCGGGTTCGTTGGACGTATCCGGCGTCTCTTCAAGTGCACAGCAGCCCAACGGATTGGGTTACACGAGTTGGGCCTCGGACCAACTCCATCTTTGGGCTCGATCAAACATTGATCCAAAATATACGAGCAATAGGCCACGGAACCAGCCCACGGCAAGCCCACAAGCAGCCCAAAGACCACCCAAAGACCAAGATCCAAGATCCAAGATCCAAGAACCACGGACCACGGAACCGAACGGGCGGGCGCGGCGCGGCAGGACGGGCACCGGCCGGGCAGTGCGGGCGGCAAGGCGGCGGCGGCGGCGGCGGCGCGTGGGCTTTCCACCCATCACTTGTGCACATAATTATACTAAGTGTTCAATGAACCACTTAAATAGACAATTAATGAAGGTACATTAATCATTGTAGGATAAAGATTAATTAATCCATGCTTATCCCCTTAAGCACATAACTCCATGTTTAAGTAACCAACTTTGATCCACTATTTCTCACTCATCGAAAATCGGATTTGAGAATGTGAATACACCACGATCATCTACTCAAAACGTAGATCGATCCTATGTCGTTTAATTTCACAAAATTAAACGTTACATCACTCAAAAATCTTGATCAAAGTAGCATATTATATATAAATATATATATATATATATATATATATATATATATATATATACGATTTCCAACAAACTAGACACTGCAGTCCGTTAATTTTGTGCATTCATATCATGCTTTCGTGTCGTGACAAAACTGCTAAGCCCTACTCGCACGTATCACTTGCTCGATTAAATCTAAGACTCACAAAAATTTAAATTTCATTTATTTCGTGATCTCGACATCGATGAATATTGCGAGTTGCCGTCTTTGACGATGAAAGCCATTGGCATTCCCATCTATAGTGACACTCTAACTGCAATGCGACAACCAAATTCCTAGCTGATAAAATAATTTGGTTATTCATCATCTAATTAGTTACGTTTTGTTAAGCTATCCAAAGTCGTTATCCGTGTACGAATTCTATATAACTTCACAGATAAGGTCCTAGCTAGATGGTGTCGAACTTTTGGATTTTCAATAACAAGATCGGCCATTCCACCAATTTTCAATTACTTTTTAACTTTTGATGAATTTTCAGTTTGAGTTGATATTTTTGTCGTTAGGTTCTAAATTGATAGTTTTGATCTTTAAAGTTTCAAATTTATAGATAACGTCTGGGGTAGAGTCAAGGCCGGGCATGCCTCTGGCAAAATTGCCTAGACAATTTATTATTATTATTATTATTATTATTATTATTATTATTATTATTATTATTATTATTATTATTATTATTATTATTATTATTATATACATTTAGGTTGTATTTGTATTTTCCTCACTTTTTTATGTGTAAAATGTAACTTCATCCATTCAAATTTATTTTTAAATGCACAAATATAATTTCATCCGTCTATTTGTAAAATTCTAACTCCGCCACTGAATAACAAGTTTTCGATAAAACTCCAAAATCAATGATTTTTTTTAATAAGTTAACTTGTATTAGTATGATCAATATACGTGTTTTTTGGGTCTTAAATATTACTATTGCAATCCAGCCATTTCTTGGAACTGCAATGTCGGGGTCAACCAAATTATAGTGGAATGGGATGATCTATGATTAATATTATAATTATAGTTATAATATTATATATATATATATATATATATATATATATTTAAGTATCTCTTATTATTATAATAAATATATATGCAGATATTTATGCCCTCAACGATCCAATTACCTAAATGATATTCCCTACGCCCATCAAAAGTTGGTATTTAATTTTTTTTTCATTCGTCCATCAAAAGATTGCATTTTCTTCTTTTGAACATCTTTTTACACTTATAATGCTAGACTCGTTCTTCCTCACTACAATTTAGTAAAATTTATACCACAAAAAACAACACAAACTTTTGATGGATAGAGAAATTATAAATTACAAGCCCGTATATGAAGAGTGTTTGCGTGGGAAAATGTACAGCTAATTTCTTTTTAGGTGTGTTTATGTGTGTGTATTTGTATATACAAAGAGATATATTTTATTAATGATATATTAATAAATGAATATATATAAATTATCTAATTTATAATATATATATATATACATGAGGAATCATATAATACTCAATCTTTAGATAATATGTAGTACTTAATTTCATTTATTCATCTCATAGATCATAGGTGGAGAATTTTTGGCAAGCTATCCAACATTGATTTAACAACAATAAGGATATAATAGTAATTTGATTTGTTATGAACTACGGAAAAACAAAGCATGCATATTGTTATACAAAAAATTACATACAGTTAAACACAAAATTGCATACGATTTCAGCACAAAATTACATAATTTGATTTGTAATGTGATACACAAAAAAAGCAAAGCATGCATATTGTTAAATATAAAATTGTATAGTTGAACACAAAACTGCATAATATTGAACACAAAAATACACATATGAAATTGATTTCTAAAAAATTTCTTCTCACGTTTAGATCGCTTAATTAGAAAGAAAACAAATTATCAGCAAGAAATAAAGCAAATGATTAGCAAGATAAGTGTTTGTGCATATTGGAGAAAAAATATATCGAGAATGAGAAACCTACGAGTTTATGTTTTAAGGTATGCATATTAGTATGCATGTTTTTGTTTGCAAATATACATATTTATAATTTGTAATATATATGTTTTTATTTTATAGTATGCATGTTTTCGTTTATAGTTTGCATATTTACTTTTTATTGCATGCTTCAATCTTGACAACAAATTACTCTATAGAAAAAAAATCCATATTTACCTTTTGTTGTATGCTTCAATCTGGACATATCAATTTGTTACAGATTGAAAACTTATGTTATTATTGTAACAATTTTTTAAGAGAAAAACATTTATTGAGTCCCATAAGTTGACTTACGCAATTTTAGCCCGGAGTCCCATAAATTGATTTAGTAATAATTTTAGTGACTTAGTGATTTCGGCATTGAAAAGTTTTGCTAGTAGTCGAATTTTATGTGTGGCATTTCCGACTGTGAAATTTAATGACATGGAAAATTAAGATATTTCATGTCATCAAAATTACGTCAATTTTTGTTTCTTGATTAAAAAAGGACTAGTAAAATGATGTCGTTGTGATGAAATTGAGTATCTTAATTTTTCATTTAATTAAATTTTTACAAACGGAAATAGACGAATACATTTGACTGTCAATTGGATTTTTTGACACCAAAAATATTAACTGACTAAAATTGTTATTTAATTTATGAGACTTGGATAATATATTAATTGAAATTCATGCTAAGACTGTCACCGAGTAAAATCAAGGGGTTACTTGGGTGTATTTTCCTATTTATAAAATATGTTTGAAACAAACTTCAGATCAAAGTTGATAAATGCCATCAACCTTTTATATTACATATATACATAAAAATATGCAATCTATAGGCAATATATTTTTCGAATACGAGATCAAATATCGTTCAGCTTTCCAATTGTAATAAATGCAAATTCAGACCATAACAATATAAAACCAATTAATTAGTATTAATTAAATCAAATAATGGGGCATCCAACAAATTAACTGGCTATTTGTGTAGCTTGCGTTTTCAAAATTATTATTTGAGAGTACAGGAGGGTCAATTTATTTATGTGACATGTCGATGACTTTATTATTGATATTCATAATGTTGCATACGAATAGACTAGCGAACTGGAAGATTTAGACTTGTTTCAAAAGGAAAAACTCTCATCAGAGAGCCCACATTCTAGTCTCATGATAATATAAGAAGGTAAATCACGATGACTCAATGGTTAAGAAGATAGGAGGACTTTGTCTAATGTCCATAAAGAACCACCTTAAAGATGATGAAACTCTCATATATTTAGACCTTGATTTTTCTGATGGAGAGTTTTTCTCGTTTATATGACAGTCTAAATTATCATCAATACTGGACTTCACTTATCTGAATTGACCAATAATACTGTCATTAATACTGGACTGCAATTACCTAACGGTTACTGTTGTAGCTAATCATTCTTGAATCAAGTAAAAGTTTAAAATTTACCTTAGTGGTATATTTCCCCCTCTTTCCATATACCAGAACATCAAGCACCCATCAACTCCTAAATCATATAATTGTAAGTTAATATCGTTTGTCGCTCCTAGATTCAGCATATAGTTTCCTCGTATAATTTGTTGAATTTCATCTAAGAAGGATTTAACTTTAACTGAAATCAAGAGACAATTTTGCACAGGATTCAAATTATTATTTTTTACCTAAATAAAAATATAATAATTTAGTTTTAACATGTAAACGTACAAGTATCTTATTATTATTATTATTATTATTATTATTATTATTATTATTATTATTATTATTATTATTAGTGTGTGAATCAAAATTTTCATTTCCTTCTGTACAAATATATAAGATCAAAGTCATATATAATTTGTACATGAAAGCAGGGGCGTTTTTATGTGGCGTGGGTGGGGGGCTGGGAGAGACGGGGCTCCCGAAAAATAGGGCCCGCAAAAAATATTTGAGTCCATATATGGTATGTATATTAAAGCATTTTTGCACCTACCAGCATTGGCTTCTGTCTCGTAAAGAGACTAACTTATTTTTTCTTTCGTCATTCTTGGCGTTAAGTTTCTTACTAAAATGATCTATTATGTAAATGCGAATATTTTAATTTGCAGTTATTTTCGACGATGTGTCAACTAGCTTTTCACTTGTATGTATATGTGTGAGTTTTTATATCATCAGTTATATGTATCTAAATTTGAGCTTTGAAAACTATTATATTACTCTAGCATTTGATTATTATTTATTATGGTATATCATGAGTTAGAAATATATTTTGGTTTTATATAATCTACACTATAAGGAAGTGAACTTCAAATGCAACAAAGCCACGTTCTCAATTCCTTTCTCCAAATTTAGAAGATTGAAAATTAGGACTCACTTCAAATTTTGTTATTATTATTTAGGTAGATGAAATATTTTATAAGAAAGTATCTTCTATTGTGAATGTTTCATATTTATCAACTAATAGGTCTACCGTTATCCAACCTCAAAGAATAGAAGAAAATATTTTGAAAAGATCGTGTTAACATTTCTTTAATTGTGTGATGTAATTTAAATGTGTTATAATTATATTAAAATTTTATTTGTTTTATATTTTATAATTTTTTTTATGAATTTATAAAATTATAATTAGTTGGACCTCTCTTAATAAAAAGTCTGGATTTGCCATATCAGGCTAGATTTAAGAAAGGCCCGGTCGAGTTTTAAGGTATTTTTCTTCTTCTTTTGCTCTTAGATATAATTTGGTTTTTTTATTTGTATTTCTAAAAAAAAAATCATATTTTTGAAATAATTTTTAAGAATTTTTTCAAGGTTCATGTTGCTTAGCTACTCCATTGGTTTAATCATTGAATCAGTATGATTTAATCTCTTTACATTCTCATAGGCGTGAAATATGAGGGCTTCGGAAAGAGAGATTTTACTTTTGTATGTAGCAAATAAAGATAAAATATATATAAATATAAAAGCCAATGAGTGTCATTTTGGCAACCAAAAACTGAGCTATAAAACCGGCTTGCGCAATAAGCTAAGAAATAGTGATTTGCATAAAATGTTTTTCATCAACTACTGCATCCAAAAATCTATTGATTAAAGAAAAGTTTGTTGGTTAATACATACAAAGATTGGTTATCGTATTATCTATCAGATAAAGCATTGAAGACAAAGAATTGGGCTCCAAGAAATCATTTATCCCTAATTTCAATCTATAAATACATACATAAGTGAGATTTTTTTCTTAATCGTCATCTCTACCCATCTCCTTTAACAAAATGTAAAATTTCTCTCTCTTCTTCGCAATAAAGTTGAGTCCAAATGGAATTATTAATATGTAAGTATTTCCTCATTTTAATTTCTTCAAATTTTTTAAAAATAAAAATACTTTTTACTGAATATGATTAAATTTGAACTCGGGCATTACAGAAACTCCAAAGCTTTCGTTGTCGATTAACTTCATTCATCAGCAAAGCAAACCAATCAGTGTGGTGCCCACTCGGTTGGAAATAGAGCTGTAAATGAGCCAAACAATTCGTGAGCTATTCGGAGCTCGATTCGATAAAAGTTCGTTCGAGTTTGTTTAGTGAAGCTCGTTAGCTAAACTAACCAAGCTTGAGTATGGTAGTATTCGACTCGTTAGCTCGTGAACAAGTTCGTTAACGGATTTATCTTAAAAATATAAAATTATTAACTAGATATAATTATTTTCTTTCTATAATTAGTAATTATTTTGTTAAATCTCTTAACTACTTTTATTTTCTATAAGAAATTAATAAATATATTATGTTATTATGGATAAAATAATTAATATTCTAAATTTGAAAAGTTATTTTGGGTTCGACTAAAGCTCGAATAAGCTCGTGAGCTCGAAATATTTGATAAATAAAATTCGAGATTTGGCTCGATACTAAACAAACCAAGCTTGAGCATGATGGTATTCGGCTCGACTCGGTTCGATTACACCCCTAGTTGGAAATAACTTGTTTACTGGGATGCGATGCGAACATGCACATGAGGTGGAAGAAAAGTGTCAATCTACCGATAGTGGTTGTCGATTGGTGAAAATATATTTGTATTTTTATTCCAAAATCAGTATATATTCTAATTACTCGAGGAGATCTATTGTTTATTGTATCTTCTAAACTGTGCGAATGAGAAAACACTTATGTATGTTTGTTTTACCTTAATAGACATTCTTGGCATTATTTCCCTTTTGGTTTGGATTAAATTTGGTAGAGGTATTAGGATATGGCCAGTTGCAAAAGCTAATGAACGAATTGAGTTTTGGAGTAAGATGGTGATTTGCAGAAGCTTGGAATAATAATAATGAAGTTTTAAGGAGATTCTGCAGTTTGGATAGAGAGGAAAGATAAAGAAGATCGGTGACAACTGGAACTGATACCACTCTGTAACAGTCTATTATCCCTAAGGATGGCTTAGCCGGGACTATTATTCAGAATGAGGATAAAGAAGTGGGGAAAGAAAATGAGATATCAAATTGTGAGACATACATCAAGAAAATGTCTAAAAACATTAAGGTCGTGGAGATCAAAGTAAACATAATTTACATATAAGAGATTAGCCTATCATATCCTTAACAAAACGGTTCAACTGATCTGAAAAAGGTCAAAGTTATATTTTGATTAGAGAATTAGATTTCTTTTAGATCAGTTGAACATTTTTATTAAGGATCTGATAGGCTAGTCTCTTGTATGTAAATTATGTTTACTTTGATCTCCACAATCCTGATGTTTTTAGATGTTTTCTTGATGCATGTCTCATAATTCGATATCTCATTTTCTTTCCCCATTTCTTAATCTCCATCCTGAGTAATAGTCCCGAATAAACCGTCTTTAAGGATAGTGGACTGTTACATGAACTCTCTTCTTTTAAGAATTGATTGAACTATAATCTAAGAAGTGGCACGATTTTTGATGGCTTTGGAGGACGAACCATAAATATATATATATATATATATAATTGGCTAATTAAATAACAAAGTCTTAGATTTTTAAATGATTTAAATAAGACTTGATATGTTGTACTCGAAAAATCAATAAACAGTATAGACATTATGAAATGCAGAAGCAAATGACAAACAATTTGAGGAGAGGCAATTTTTTTATCCATTAATTTGATCTGTCCAGCATAATATATAATAATTCATTTTAACAAAAAAATAAGATATTTTTCACAACTTCCAAAGGAAAATAATTCTTGAGGGTATGTTAAAATATTATTTAATTCATCTTTTAAGTTGTTCCGTCTAAATTAGTTGGTGTTCACTTTAATTTTTGTTTAAGTTGTTGATGGCCATTTTAATTAGGTAAGTAATTAAGTATTTAGTTCTTGAGTGCCTAAAATTTATCCTAAATTTTAAATTTTCTAATAGAATTTTGTAGTTTTGTTCATTATATATCAATTTTATATACTTTCAATTACTTTAAATTGTGTGACTTACTTTTAAGAAAATAAAAGTACACTCACATATTATTCATATATAAAATCATGAATTATGAATGCAAATAAAATATAAAAATTTAATTTTATTAATGAAAGAGCCTGCAACTAATTTTAATAAAAAAAATTGGGAAATTAGATTTTGATGCAAATCAAAATTCATTTAGTTATGTACTCGATGAACCTATTTGTATAAGACGAAGAAATTAAAAATTCATTAATTACCCAATGATCCATCTTTCATCGGTTAAAATAACATTGGAATAAAAAATTATATGGATTTGGTCCATACAAACAAAAAATAAAATGATCTAATAAAAAAAATAAACTTATAAATTTCTGAATTAAATAAAGAGAGTGCATGAATAGTATTGTAAGATTTTAAAATTCTTCATAAGACTTAATTGTTTATTCATTGAAAAGGCGTGGTCCCAATATAAAATAAGTAACAAGCAATTAATATTAAATAAAATACTTAATTGAAAAGAATTTATGGGTCCAAATATATAAGTAACAATAGTCAAACTTTTACTATAATAACCAATACACATTTTTGAGATTTAAGTGTAGATAAATATTATAATAAAAAAATAAACTTATAATTTATTCCACAATTTATAAATCAAAATTGAAGATACATAACTGTATGTAAGCAACATAGTTTCACAGGTTTAATGTGTTTAATGAGGGTGAGCGGAGCTTTGAGGGTGTATCTGAAACAGTGTGCACTGCTGTACTCGAGAATCACAGGGAGGCTCGACCCATCTTCGAAGCGGCTACAAAGATTGGTGTTTTGTTGGGTGACAAAAAGTGGTTTAAACCCAAAGAAGGAACCTTCCGGGTGGATGTGGATGCCATGTTCAATCCTGAAAGAAAAAGCTTCGGCATTGGTGTTATTATTCGGGACCATGAAGGTAGTATTGTCCTTGCAAAATCTATCCCGATGGCGGCCTCCACGAGCATCATGTTTGCCGAGATTAAGGCGGTGATTTTTGGCATTGTTTGTTGTGTGGATAATGGCATCCATCCTTTTGAGGTGTTTACTGATTCGATCCTGACTGCCCGGCTCATGGCAAAACCGGAGGAGGAAAAAGATCTGCTTCCGGAGGAGTTTTTTGATATTCTTCATGATGCTCGGTCAAGCTGTCTGCTTGGTGTTGCTCACATGTATAGAGTGGCGAATAAGGCTGCACATTCCCTGGCGCAGTATGCGTTCAATTGCAATCGTCCGGTATGTTGGATCGACAATTTCCCTAGCTGACTAGTGGATATTGTAAAAGACGATTTGTTAAATTAATTTAAGTTTCGATGTTTTCAAAAAAAAGTATAACTAAAGGATTTGTAAAACATATGTTGTTTATACCTATCGAATTCTTGCGTTGAAGTACTGTGTTTATACAATTCTATCTATATATAAATAAGTATTTCAAAATATATAATACAAAATTATGTTCTTTGTAATTATTAATTGTTTTTATAAAATTATTGCTCTACTTACCCTCAGAGCATGTCGAGCCAATCTGTAATCTATGGAGTAAGTCCAACCAACCCATCAATCCAATTAGTCTGATCAATTTATTTTTTTGCTACAAAAATTAATCTTAATAGTTCTTTTTTCAATATATAAGATCAATCTATATATTTCAAGTTAGATTGACTTTTCTACTTGTATATAAGTTTATTAATTGAAATATATATGTTAAATATATATAATGTGCATCGAACGGGTATGATTTATGAATAGTATGAGATGATATCAACAATAATTCTAATATATATAGTAGCAATAAATGAAAATTGAAAATGACTAAAGCATAGCCGCCGGGGTAGAATTACAAACATACCCCTACCTCTATGTACCTTTGTCATAAAAGTCTGGAAGTGTCCCTAAAAAAATTTAAAAATGGATTAAAAGGTATGAAGTGTACCTAACCCATAATATATAGATTCTGTACAACAATCTCACCTACCTCTTCATTGACTTGGAAGTGTGGAACGTTTGGTCGGAGAATTCGAACTACCAAGTTAAATAATATTATATTTCGGAAAGATTTGTTTGTCGGTGATTTTGTATTAAAGTTTAGTTCGTTTTTTTTTTATAATTTTTTCATTTTAATAGGTCCTCATACTTTTATTTTTTATTTCACGCCATCCTTATAGAACGGTTTTGATAGGTTGGTTAGCTTTTCTGTCATATATATAAATATAATATGTCATTATTTATTCATTTAATTAAATTCCATGTCGTATCCTAGTTAGAATTTTGATATAAATCTTTTGTAAAATAATCCCGTGTATAAATTCCTGCTTGGGGGAAGAACTATCGAGACGAATAAACACGTCTTCATTTATAGAATATTCCAATTGGGAATTTGAATTTTGGATCAAACCTTATCGAAGCAGATGTGAGATATGAGCGAAATGCTCCAATGAGCCTAATGGACTATTTTGAAAATCCTATTGCCCTGCTTTCTGTTAAGTGCAAAAAAAAAATTGTAATTTACATAACTCCTAACTATCGCCATCGGCCATGATTTGGGAGATTAATCTTCGACATTTCGAGAGATTAATTATGTGCTTATACTAGTGTGCATGTGTTGGTCAAATGGTAGAGTGGTTAAGCCTCCTGCTAAAACCACCGCGACGCATGTGACCTTTAAATTTCTGTATTTAATTGACAAAAAATAATAATTATGTGCTTATGCTATTCTTTTTCAGCGATCTCTTCCAACTGAATCGGAAGGATTTAGTCATCCACAAACTTTTCACCACCATATAAATGCTTGAATCGAAAAATCCATCAAATCGATTTGTTCACAACCAGTCACCCAAAGAGTTTATATTGGACCAATATCTTTAAGGATCGGGCCGGCCCTCAAGCTAAGTAGGACCAACTCAATTCAATGATCCAACAATCAGCCACATTATAACTAGGGGTGAGAAAAAAACAGATCAAAACCGAAGCCGAATCGAATCGAAGAAATTGGCGGTTCGGTTTGGTTTCAACAGTGCGGTTTGGTTTGAAATATCAGCAAATTTTTATTGGTTCGGTTTGATTTACCAAAAATTTGGGTTTAAACCCGAACCGCCAATTATATATATATATATATATATATATATATATATATATATATATTATATTTATAATATCTATTAACAAACCTACCCCCAAGCGTGAAATGCATTTGTGAGCCTGTGAAATTCTCTCTTTCGTTTCACCCCCAAAACCAGAAACCCTATCCTCGCGCCGCTCAACACCCCGACGCCACTCCTCGCGCCGCTCAACACCCCGACGCCACTCCTCGCGCCGCTCTGCTCCGCTCCAGTGACCGACGCCACTCCTCGCGTCTCCTCTTCTATTTCGTTTTTACAGAATAATATTTTCCTACTCCTCTTCAGATGTGTTGTAAAATTTTTGTGTGTGTTCGCCAGATCGAGCTAGGACTCGAATCGAATGTGTTGTGTTTTTTGTGTGTGTTCTGTTCGCCAAGTGTTAATGATAGTGTACTCTATATTCAATAAGTAGATTACATTTGAAATGGGAAATGACACCCAGACCCAGTTGAACTCATTTGGAAATGGGATTCTCTTTTTACTTAACCCAAACTTCAGTATGTAGTACATGGTTTTCTCTATTCGAAATTTGGGTATTTTTAGCGAATAGTTTCTAGAGTAAAAACCTTTATAGTTGAGCATAGCTGTGGTCTTAGGGGCAGCTCGGGGATCTCTTCTCCCCTTGATTTTTTGATGCAGAATAGAGAGAGAGGAGGGATATCCCCTTTGGCTGCTGCGTTATGAGGTTGAGGAAGGATAACTTACATTGCTTGAATCAGTGAAACATAGTAAACAAAATGATGTATAGGCATGTCAAGTTCACGGTTCTACTGGAAGTGTTCAAGTGGATATAAATGTTCAAGTGTTTAAATCGGTTTGTTTTGAATTTTTGGATTTTTTACTGACTCCCCCTCCTCTTTCAAAATGAAGCATATGTATTTATATTTGGAAGACAACATTTGTTTAAATCTGTATTTACATAGGTTTAAATCGGTTTTATCCAAACCGAATCGAAACCGAACCGAATATTTGGTTCGGTTTCGTTCGAATTGATATATATATTCAGTGCGGTTCGGGTTTTTAAAAGAATATTTCGGGTTTCGGGTTGTTCGGGTTCGGTTCGGTTTTGGACGAACCGCCGAAATCTTCACCCCTAATTATAACTATTCGCTCTAATGGGAACTTATCCAGGATAACTTTAAAAAAATGGGAATACAAAAGTTTATGACAAATCATGTAATGGATCTTGACCCATTAGATTGTACGGACACTGAGACCAAAACCCAAACTCGATGATACATACCAAATTTTATAGGTATTTTGATAGTGATTTGAATTGGAGTCTCGACTCATCACATCATCAGTTACAAATTAACTACAGGAGAAGATTTTATTTTATTTTATGTGAGAAGACAGTCTTTTGGTAATTATTAATACTATTAGAGAGTATTTGGTTTGAGTGATAAGACACGGTTGATAAAATAATATAGTTTAATTGCATGTTTGGTTTGTTTGATTCAACTTGCGATAGATTACTCAACTCATACTCTTATTATTCAATTAGATTATTCAATTGGATGATAATTAATCACCTCAAATTTAGATTGCTTATTTAATGTTCTTCAATCCAAAGTCAAAATTCTAAAAATATTATCATTAAGATTATTTTTCTCTTAAATTTGGGTTGATTATTGTTTATCACTGTTGGGTTGTTACTGGAACAAAGAGGATGCTGAGAGGACTGACGGCGGTGGTATCCTGGTTGCTCCATGCTTTGTTCATGCATTGTTGTGAACCAAAGGTGACAGAAGGTAGAGCAGTCAAGAAAAATGAATTAAAATGACAACTTTGGTATTATAGTATACTTTAGTCATAATTCTTCAATTTATCATATACTACAATCAATCAATCCAAACACAAGATTAAATAATCGAAATAATCACATGCTACTTAATTCTATCAATCTTATTTATTTTATCCACCAAACCAAACAACCTCTTAGACTACACACTCATGATCTATCACAACTCAAGCTTTTAATATAATATTCATTTCTCTCTCTTCCATCTATACAATCCACAATCCTTTTCAATTCCATCATTTTTATACTCCATCAGTGACTACAATCTAATCTAAAATATTTTTATTTTTAATTTATTTTAAACTTTTTATTACCTATTTATTATATTTAAAATATCTAAATAAATAATAAATTTGTTTTATACTTTAAATTTGCAATGATACAAAAAATACCATACACTTAAAATAAGACACGAATTCAATAACCAAATAAAAATTACAATAAAATACATAAATTAGAATACGACCTTATAAAAAACTACAAATAGATGCACAAAATATTAAATTACAAATACAAAAGATGCAAATTATATATTTAAGTACTAATGCTGATTTTTTCCAAATGTGCTCAATCAAGTCATCTTTAAGGGCTTTATGAGCTTCTCTATTGCGTAGTTGATCTCTATTCTCATGTAAGTGGACAAGTTTGCTATGCGTTCAATAGAGTATAGAAAAGGTTCATCATCTCCTGTTTGTACTCTTGCAAATATATCCACTAAAAATTCTATGGGATCATAATAGTTTTGATATATTTCTCTTTCATCCTCTACTATCATATTGTGCATTACGATACAAACAATCATATTTTTTCCATCAAACCTTGTCCCAAACAAGATATGGGCATCGAAGAAATGCAAAACGAGCTTGTAGAACTCCAAATGCTCGCTCGGTACCTTTTCTGACAACCTCTTGGTGATGAGCAAATAACTTATGCTTTCGAATTTGTGGAGAAGTAATTGACTTGACAAATGCAGCCCATGAAGGGTATATTGTTAGATTTGTATACTGAAAGTAGTTTTGGTTGAGCTTGTATACAATGTTTCCTGTTACCACTATTACAATCTCCTATCTGAATTGATTACTTGATTGCATATATCTATGTCCCCTTATCTCATATATAAGTTAGATCATACAATGTGTAGAAGATCACAGAAGTCTGTATGATTGGTCAAGCTTAATGAGATATAAAACGAATCACGGTTGAGACAACTTGAGGATGAGTTGTTGGTATAGGTTGCGGTATAGATAAGAAGTGACTTGACTTGGTTGCTTATCTATCTTTGATGCGTCTCGACGTATTGATGGATCACGATGAGATGAGTTCTTCTATCGAGTCGTGAAGAACCTAGATCTCGGTGACTTACGATGATCTAAATCTCGATAAGGTATTAGGTGAGTATGAGTTCTTGACCATCACTTTGACTTGTTATGGGTGAGGTTAAATGATTTAACCCAATATTCTCCGCATCTTGGATGGTGGCGGTGCTTGTATGTCATGCTAGTTATCAGATCGAGTCACCGTATCGTTTAGAATGATGGCGCCCCTTAAGGAGCTCAAAGGTTTATTGTACTAAACCCCGCAGTTGAGTTAACTCAAGTATAATAATAAGGTTGAGTGGTACTACTTAGGAATTAAAGATATTAATTATTTTAAGCAGTCAGAATGCTCTAAATAATTAATGGACATGCGATATCTTAAATACGGGGATTCGTAATGTCTAAGTGCAAGCCCGACTCAACTTCGGCAATAAAGGGGTAAGTCAGCATTTATTCTCTAGTGGCATGAATGAATGTTTATAAATTAATTTATGTTCTGGGCTGAACATAAGATAATTAATTTATTTGAGGCCCATCTTTATTCCTTGCATTTGATCCTGGTGGCCCATCCAGGCCCGTAGCTTGGTGAATTTCGCCCCTCTCTCTCTAGAGTCCTACTGGGACTCTGACTTGATCCTCTCTATCCTAAAGGATATTATTATATTTATTAGATATGCATAAATCTTATCTAGATAGGATTTGGGAGTGCATTATAAATATAAGGTGAGAGAAAATCAGGCTAATCCTCATCCCACAATTTTCGAGAATTCCATAGCAATTGGGAGATAATTTTGAAAATTTGTAGAGAGAAAAGAGGTGATTTTCCATAGCATTCTCCATAGCTTATCCTCACTGATATTGGAGATTGGGCAACCGGATACGATCCGTAAGATCAAAGCACGAGTCTTGATCCGTACATCCCCGACAGATTCGCAGGTAAACACGAGAAAACTCCTACGTGTTGCAATTAATTATATAGGTGCATGCTAGGCATATAATCAATGTATGGTGAATTAAACATCCAAGATAGATCCTCGGGAGATGGTTAAAATAAGATTTCCCTATATATATACCATCTGTGAGATAATATGCTCTATCATTTTGGCGACCATTCACTACGTAACTAACATCTGGTGATCTACCTTCTAAGACATCACTAGAAACTAGAGATCGATGAAGTACATTAATATCATTGCACGAATCTGGTGTTCCAAAGAAGCCATGCCATATCCATAAATCGTATGATGCAACTGACTTTCCAGAATAATTGTTGTTTTTCCATTCATCCCTGTATATTGCCCAGCCTATGCAGTTGGGTAATTTTTTCATTCCCAATGCATACAATCAATAGTACCAATCATCATCGGAAAACCATATTGTTCTCTCACATAGAGTAGTCTTGTCAAATCTTTTCAGTAGGTCTTATGAAGTACTTGGCACCAAAGCAAGTTTTGACACTTTCTACGAAATGAATAAGAGCTTCCCTTGCCACAGTCGCACTCATTCGCAAGTATTCATCAACAACATCAGATGATGTCCCATACGCCAACACCCTAATAGCTCCAGTGTATTTATGCAATGGTGAAAGACTTTGTCTGCCTATGGAATCATGTCTTTGTTGAAAATATTCATCATTGTTAGTAACGTTCTCCACTATACGAATGAATACCGATTTTTGCATGCGAAATCTACGTCGGAAGATCTCTGGAGTGTACATAGGCCTATCAACTAAATAGTCGTTCATCAAACGCTCATCAACAAGATGGTATCAGAGCCGAACCTCTCCCATTACGGTGTGGTTGGGACGAATAGCGGAAGAGGCGGTGGGCATGTGGCCTTGGGCGGAAGTATGGAGTGATCGCGGTGCGAGGCATGGACGAGGCGGCTCGATTAAGACTTTAAAGCGAAGGGGTACATGAATGAACCAAACGCACCGAAATGAGAGGATTTCGAGAATATGCGGTATGGGACCGCATATTCGAGGAGAGCTTAAAGGATTTGATATGTGCTACTCATACCAACAAAATGCATCTTCTTTCGGAGTCCATCTCATAAAACTCTAAAGTTAAGCGTGCTTGGCTTGGAGCAATTGTGGGATGGGTGACCCCAGGAAGTTTTCTCGGGGTGTGTGAGTGAGGACAAAGCACCTTGAAAAGACTCGTGTTGGTCTGTGGGGTCAACCGTCAATAAAATGAGATATTAAGTATCTCTGACATTGAAATGAATTAATCATTGAATGTCGAGAAATGATAAAGATGTTTGACGTCAAAGCAAAAGCATGATATGTCATCAGTTGACCAAGGATTTCATCCTATGCGAAATTTCATGATGGATCAATAAAGAATGGTAACAAATGATGTATATCCTAAAAGGATATTACAAGTGAAGGCACTAAATGTCGAATAAGGATCTCTCGAAAATATTTTAAAGTAAGAATATATGAAATATATTCCAAGAGCGATAGAGAGGAAATGGCTGAATTATTGATTGAATTAAGAATGGATGATAATGACGGATGCCATGTTAGTAGGGTGAGGATCTAAATGGCGATCATCGAACTACTTGTGATTACTATATGATCGGCATGGCTATGAGATAGAAATCTCATAAGAACTCTAAAGTTAAGCGTGCTTAGCTTGGAGCAATTATGGGACGGGTGACCGAGAAATTTTCTCGTGGGTGTGTGATGAGGACAAAGCACATTGAAAAGACTCGTGTTGGTGCGTGAGGGTCAGCCAGTCAATCCGGAAGCCGGTCGTTCATGTATGATATCACCTAGAAGATGATAATATTATCGAGAAAAGAACTTGACTACTTTGTTAGAAATACCTATATGGATTTCTTAGAACTTCACCTAGAAGGAGTTGCGAAGAAAATGGATTATTATATTTTCTTTCACCAATGGAAAGAATTACGAGGAAGTGTGTGTTTAAGCGAATTAGAGTTAAACACATGACTCACTACCAATGAAATCGATAAATTCTGCAGATATGGTTAGTTTATAACATATACTCATATGATCTATTAAATCAAGAATATATTGAGCTTAGCGGAAGGTTTAAGACTAAGGATTAGTTGATATCGAAAGTTAAGATTTCATAAAGATATTATGGGTTCGAAGAAGCAACATCGAAATTCGAGAGCATGATGAAGGAAAGGATAATCTGAAATCTTTCGAAGTGTAGAAATTTCGAGGGGCGAAATTTTCTTAAGGGGATAGAATGTAATACCCAGAAATTTAAAATCTTGAATTATTAATTTATTTAGCTAAATCGGGTTTTGATATTAGAGCGATTATTAAAATTTATAATCGTCGACGTTCGATTTTATTTTGAGCGAGAAAATTTAAACGAATCTGATTCTGAACCGAACCGGATGTTTTATCTTGGATAAATTGTCAAATCAACCACATCATTTCAAATCCCACAAAATCTTCCACTTTACCCAATACACTCATCACTCTTTTCAAAGCTCATCATTACACTCAAAGAATCCTATGAATACTCTTATACAACCTCCATTTTCTCTCAATAAATCAACCCATACTTCATTCTCATTTCCAAACACGTCGACGGATGAAGAAAACCACAAAGAATAAATTTGCTATCCAACCGATCAAAACAAACAACAAAGCGAAACATACCACCTACTTCATACGGGTTCCATCTCATTCCATTTCATTCAATCACAATTATAATATGTTTAATTTCTTTGAAGAACATCACATATACATGTATATACATTCACCCGCTTTTTAGCTTAGGATCTAATATCTCAATAAATACATATTGCTTTTGAGTGAAAATGGAAAATTTACAAGGTATTAACAAATAAGCCAGCGGATAAAATCATAATTATATAGAAAATTAATGTCTAAATTAAAATTTCTTAAGAATGTGACCGAGCCACTAGGGCTCATTGTGGGTCGACGGAGGTGGCCGCGAGAATCGGCGGCACAACTGCAAGGGCGGCGGCCAAGCGTCCTCGATAGGACCTTCCCGAGCCGAGACACGAAAACCTGAAATACAAAGAAGAGGGTGAGGATTGAAATAGAGATGTGTGGATATGTGGATATATATATATATATATATATTTTGCGCGATGTGATCGTGAGTGAGAGAGTCGAGTAGAAAGAGAGAGCGACTCGGATCGGGTCGAGGCGCCGTGATATCGCCGGAGAAGTCGCGGCGGCAATGACACGACTCACGGCCGGAGATGGAGAGAAGTCATTGGATTTGTATCTTGAAAGCGGTTTGGTTGAGCTTGTATACAATGTTTCGTTACCACTATTACAATCTCCTATCTGAATTGAATACTTGATTGCATATATCGTGTCCCTTATCTCATACATAAGTTAGATCATACGGTGTAGAAGATCACGAAGTCGTATGATTGGTCGAGCTTAATGAGATATAAAAGTTTCTGGTGAGACAACTTAAGGACGAGTTGTCGGTTTAGGCGCAGATAGATAGATAAGTGACTTGACTTAGTTGCTTGTCTATCTTGGTATGTCTCGGCGTATTGAAGGATCACGGTGAGATGTGTTCTTCTTTCGACCGTCGTGAAGAACCAAGATCTCGGTGACTTACGATGATCTAAACCTCGATAAGGTATTAGGTGAATATGAGTTGTTGTCCATCACTTTGACTTGTTATGGGTGAGGTTATATGTTCTAACCAAGATTCTCGCATCTTGGGTGATGGCGATCTTGTATGTCATGCTAGTTATCAGATCAGTCACCGTATCCGTTTAGGATGATGGCGTCCCATAAGGAGCTCAAAGGTTTATTGTACTAAACCCTGCGCAGTTGAGTTAGCTCAAGTACAATAATAAGGTTGAGTGGTACTACTTAAGAAATGAAGTTATTAATCGTTTTAAGCGATCAGTTGCTATGAATGATTAATGGACGTTCGATATCTTAAATACGGGATTCGTAATGTCTAGCGCAAGCCGACTCAACCGGTAATAAAGGGTAAGTCGACATTCTTTCTCTAGTGGCATGATCGAATGTTTATAAATTAATTTATGTTCGGGTGAACATAAGATAATTAATTTATTTGAGGCCCATCTTTATTCCTTGCATTTGATCCTGGTTTGGCCCGTCCAGCCCTTTAGCTTGTATGAAAATCGGTAGCCCATCTATGCTCTCTAAGGCAAGATTTTATTCTCTTTATCCGAGGATATAATTATATTTATGGTATATGCATAGATCCTTTCCATATAAGATTATGGTAATAATCACGAGAGTATGGTAATAATCCTAGGAGTATGGTAATTTTCCATATAGGATTATAGTAATTTCCATATAGGATTATGGTAATTTCCATATGGGATTAAGGTAGTGCATTATAAATATAAGGTATGAGATAAAGTCTAGGTTAATGCTCTCATAATTAACCAGAATTTTCGCCCTCATAGTATTGTTGAGAGTTTGAAAATTGTGAAGTGAGAGCAAAGGGTGATTTTTCGAAGCATTCTCCATAGATCGTCCTCACTCGGCGTTGGAGATTGGGCGGCGGGATACGATCCGGAAGGTCAAAGCACGAGTCGATCCGTTCGATCAATTTATCTCGTTCCATCGACCTCTTGGATCGAGGTAAACACGTGAAAACCCTACGTGTTGCGATTAATTATATAGACGCATGCTAGGTTTATAATCAATGTATGGTGAATTAAATATCGAAGATGGATTTTGAGTGAGGTTAACATATGTTTTCCTACAATTGGTATCGAGCACGGGATCGAATCTTGGCTCTATTTGGATTAATTCACGTTTGATTATTACGTGCGTTTATTAATTGTGGATCATCGTTCATCGTGGCTCGTTTATTATTTTGTCGGATTTTGTTGTTACACACGAGAAAATCTATGGTTAGATTAGATTTTATTACGTAAATCTTATACGTAAAGAAGAACGAAGCGAAAGAGCGAAGAAGCTAAAGCAGCGGGAAAAAAGGTCTCGGCGGTCCACGGGCGGTTTCATGGCGAGCCTCGCATGATCGCGAGGCGATCGCGCGCGAGCGACGGGCGTCGCGTTCGCGCGTGATCCTCGGCGCCACGCGATCGGCGAGTGGTCGCGAGATTCGACGCTGGCAGCGCGCGGCGAGCTAGCGAGCGGCAGGCGTGCGTTCGCGCGAAACCCGGCGCTTGCAGCGGACTTCATGATCGTGAGTTTCGACCGTTGGCGGCGACATCTCGGCGGATGTTCGGCGGCGGGCGTGCGCGCGCCGCGTGCTCGGCGGGTCGCGATCGCGTTAGCGAGCGAGGTAGCCCGCGAGGACAGCAGGCGGCGGTATGAAGAATTTGGCGGCGGTGGGCTTTGCCCTAGCGGACCCGGCAGAATTGGGCCGACCGGCCCGGACATTTTCAGTGACCCAGTTTTCCGGTCCGTGCCCGTGCGCGAGGCCCGTTTGCACGCGAGTTTAAGTTTAATTGCTTTGCAAATCTATGTAATAGATTGGGCTTGAAAGTCACGGGTTTCACGATGGGCGCGATGAACATTTTATTTTATTTTTATCGTTCATATGCATGTCGTGGATGTTTAAATTATGCGATAGCATGCTATGTATGTTTATATTACATTGACAAACCTTTAAGTGTTTTACGTAATTGGATGCGCATAGTAAGCATGCTAGGTTTATCGCGTTTATCAAGCATATTTTAGAATTACTGCGAGCATGTTTTACATGTTGAGTTCTATAGAAAAGCATGCTAGGATTACGTGATGCATGGACAAACCTTTTGAATAAAAGACTAAGCAAGCAACCCGACAAATTAATTTTTCAAATTAAAATGTCAAGACCTCCACCTTTTGATCTCTAAACAAAGTGCGGCCTTTGTGAGTAGCGATCCACTGCGTGGCTTACTTGCCTTATTTATCATAAGTTTGTTAGATGAGATTTCTAAATAAAACTTTTAAATCTATTGAGAAGTGGGAGTTTCATGTATGGCGATCCACACGCGTGGCTTGCATGTGCGATTTTCATAAGTTCTCTAGAGATAGATATAAAAGAGATAACAAAAGAATTTGAATTGGGCGGTATGGTCAGGTGAGTATACCAATTCTAAAATTCATTTCTGCTTTGTTAAAATTGTGGTCGATGCTTAGACATCACCTCAGTACAACTTCCATGAAGTCCCTTCTTGCGATTGTGATGTGGTCTAGTAAGGTCGATCGTTAATTTCATTTGTTATAAGGAAAAGTTGACATGGATTGAAATTAAGCGACTAAAAGGTATATTTTAGTGCAGTCGAGGGGTTCGTGTAATGGCGATCACGCGTGGCTTGCATGTGGGATTCCTTGGGCGATTGGAGGTTTCAATTAATATTGTTTTATCAAAGGTTACAATATTATTATTCACGAATTATTTGCGATCGTATGCTTATGTGTTTATATTATCGTTTCGGATATGTCTCTTATGCGATTATCAATATGCTCTTTAAAATCCGTTATCGGTCCAAATTTTATCGAGTGGAAGCGAAACATGGAATATGTTCTTATCCTTTGAAGAACACACGTTTGTTCTCACTACTCCTAAACCCGATGCCCTTCGGCGCATCGACTAATGAGCGGCGAGTCGGCGGACTTTGGAATAAGTCGAACAATATGGCTAAATTCTATATGATGACTCACGATGTCCAAGGCTTGCGGTTGAGAATCGATCGATGGTGAGCTTGATCGATATTTGGTCGAGTCTCGAGGTAAGTTTGGGCGATGGGATCGGACGATCGACTTCCACACAATGAGAGAAATCTTGGCGTGTAAGATGGAAGAAGGAAGTTCGGTCCATGAACATGTCTCCCATGACTCATCTCATGGATAGTCTTGATCGGTTGGGAGGAGGTATTGTGTGCCAAGGTCGATATCATCCACAATACCTGCCTTGAGTCTTTTGAGAACTTTCGGCGTGAATGCGATCATGAGCAAGACCGAGTTTACACTTAGTCGGTTGCTTAATGATCTCGTTCTTTGCGGAAGGGTTATGGAAAAAGACACATGCTCTTGCTAAGCGCATCTAAGGGCCCAAATTTTCCGTTGCAAAATGGGAAAGAAAAGGGGCACCAAAGGTGGTAGAGGCGAGGAAAAGTGGGAGTAATGGGAGCAAGAACATGGCTGCCAGGAGGCAGAAGAAGCCAAAGGAGAAGGCAAGTGCTTCAAGTGCTTGGTGGGCGGGCATTGGAGGCTAAGTGCCCTATGCTCGAGGCTCAGTCATGGTTTGCTTTAATGTGAAACATGTTTAGCGACTTGTTCTACCCATTCTTGGGTAGTAGATCTGGTATGGCCGATCATGTTTGTTACACCTTGCGGGGTTCTGCGAACAAGGAGCTGTTTGATGGCGAGATAACGATCTCCATAGGCAGCGAAAGTCGAGGCCGTTGCAGTTGGAGAATACTTTATGTTTTGAAAGCAGTTTTAGTTTTAAAAGGCGTTTTATATGTGCGGATTTTCGGTGGAACCTTGTTCTGTTTGAAATTATTTACTCATGGATATTACATTATTTTTGATAGTGGTGTTTCTATCATAAGAAATAGCGAAGTTATACGTGTTGTACGTTATATAATTAAGCTTTATCTATTTACGCCAAACATAGTACCTATAACTATGTTGCATCTTCATCAAACCCTAAAAAGAAAGTTTTCTTAGCAAGATGACACCACTTTTCTCGGCATCTTAGATTAGGTCACATCAATCTAAATAGGATCAAAGGCGGCTAAGAATGGGCGTTGGGTAATCTCACGGTTACTCCGTTCCCGATCTGCGAATCTGTATAGAAGGTAAGATGTCGACCGGACCCTTCAAAGCGAAGGGTTATAGAGCCAAAGAAATGTTGGAGTTAGTCCATTCGACTGTGTGGACCGATGTCCACACAAGCTCGTGGAGGTGCAGTATTTTGTCACTTTCATTGGCGATTACTCAAGTGCGAATATATATATACCGCTTCACCGCAAGTGCGAATGCTTTGAGAAATTCAAAGAGTTTAAGGCGGAAGTGGAGCGAAGCTAGGTAAGAGTATCAAGTCATTGTGATGCGATCGCGGTGGCGAATACCTCGATAACGAGTTTATGGACTATCTAGTGAAGTGTGGGATTACATCCAGCGCCTTCACAGGCACACCACTGACAAAATGGTGTGTCGAGGCGAAGAAATAGGACTCTTTTGAAAATGGTTAGATCTATGATGAGTTATGCTACATTGCCTATTTAGTTACGGGGTATGCCTTAGAGGCGCGGCATAGTTGCTAAATCTAGTACCGTCAGTCGATCGAGAAGACCCATTTCGAGTTGTGGTTTGGCGCGAAACTGGTTTAAGCCACATAAGGATATGGGCGATCCGATTACGTCTTTGAACAAGAAGGGCGACAAGTTGGAGCTAGATCCGACACAAGGCTGTTTATTGGCTATCTAGAGGAGCGAAGGTGGTTTATTCTATAGTCTAAGGATCGGGAAGGTCATTATTAGCACTAATGCTCGATTCTTGAAGAGGACTACATGAAAAATCATAAATCAAAGTTGAAATCATTCTTGAGAATTAGAAGATGATCGTATTCCACCACGAATAGGCGAAAGTGCGAGATGTCGAGAGTCTAGTGGGAGGATCGACACGGATACTTCAAGAAATTAAAGTTGGTGAGGTTCCCTTTGGAGATACCGACCGTCTGAGTGGTACCTACACGACAAGTTGTGCAAGTTAGAGAACCACAAGTATCTGCACCCACCGTTGCCATTGTGCTGTAGAACCTCGTCGTAGTGGGAGGTTGTTCGTCGACCCGGCGATTTATGTTCGTGGGTGAATCTTGGTTTAGTCGGCGAGACGAACAAGCAATAATCGACCCATGGACATCTGAGGAGGCGTCTGAAGATATTGATGCAAGATCATGGCACACCGCTATGGACTTAGAAATGGAGTCCATAACGGCTATGGATGTATATGAAAGACACCTCTACCGGATGGCGAGGAAGCCATGGGTAGTAAGTGGATATCTGAGAGGAAGAGATTCCGATGGAGGTTTGACTTTCAAAGCCGGGCTTGTGGCGAAAGGTTACACTCAGTTGAGGGCATCGATATCGATGAGACCTTTTCGCTGTAGCAATGCTCAAGTCCATCGAAATTCTTCTAGCCATAGCGACCCACTGAACTAGAGGTTTGGCAAATGGATGTTAAAACCGCTTTTCTAAGCGGTTATCTTGAAGAAGGTAGAGACATCTATATCGTGACACGAAGGTTATGTGGTAAAGGGTGAAAAAGCATCTAGTATGGAAGCTTAAGAAGTCCATTTATGGACTTAAGCGAACCTCCGATCATGGAACTTACGCTTTGACGAGATAGTAAGTCCTATGGATTTACCAGTTGCCTAGCGAGAGTTGTGTGTATCGGTTAGATGTCAGCGGTGATGTGGTATTTCTTGCACTACGTAGATGACATCCTTCTAGTTGGCAACAACGTGAAGCATTATCGGGCGTAAAGAGTTGGCTATCCGATCGGTTTCAAATGAAAGACTTAGGAGATGCGGCGTACATTCTTGGGATCAAGGTTTACGAGATCGCGAGAAGAAAATATTGAGCTTATCTCGGGCGTCTTACATTGATCTTGTGATTACTCGTTTTAGTATCGAGACCGCCAAGAAAGGATTGCTACCTTTCGGACATGGCGTTCCTTTATCTAAAACGCGATCACCTATGACCAAAGGAGATAGAGGAAATGAGACAAGTTCCTTCTGCTTCCGTTGTAGGAAGTCTCATATACTGTAATCTTATGCACGAGGCCGATATCGCTATCACGATGGGTATAGTAGCTAGATATCGATCTAACCACGGACAAGCTCGTTGAATTGCGATGAAAGCATATACTCAAGTACACGAAAAGGACTCGAGATTATAGGCTAGTTTACCATGCGAGATAGTCTAATACCTTTGGGTTATCTGACTCGGTTTCCAGTGACCGTGATGAGAAAAAGTCGACCTCGGGCTATGTGTTTACCTTGGGAGGTGGAGCCGTATCTGGCGGAATGCAAAAAGCGATGCGTGCGGACTCCACCATGGAAGCCGAATATGTAGCGGCCGGAGGCTTCTAAGGAGGCTGTATGGTTCAAGAACTACCTCATGGATCTAGGTGTGGTACTGGTTTGCCCAAGAGTATCATAGTTTGTTGTGATAACTCAGTGCGGTGGCAAACTCGAAGGAACCACGGACCCTAAGCGACCAAACACATAGAGAGAAAGTACCATGTCATCAGAAATCGTTAGGCGGTGGCGTGCTGATTGAAAAGATTGATCGACGGAAAATCTAGCGGATCCATTCACGAAGAGCACGCATAAAAAGTCTACGATGGACACGTTAGAGGACTTGGATTGCGCTTGATGGCACCCACTTAGAAAGGAAACTTTTGTATAAGTGGGAGAAGCAAAGTGATGGTTGTTTGTAATAGCTAGTAGAGACACATTGTATACTAAAGTTTGCTTTAGTATAAGTGGGAGATTGTTGGATTTGTATCTTGAAAGCGGTTTGGTTGAGCTTGTATACAATGTTTCTGTTACCACTATTACAATCTCTATCGAATTGAATACTTGATTGCATATATCGTGTCCCTTATCTCATATATAAGTTAGATCATACGATGTGTAGAAGATCACGAAGTGCGTATGATTGGTCGAAGCAATGAGATATAAAAGTTTCACTGGTGAGACAACTTAAGGACGAGTTGTGGGTTTGAGGCTGCTGATATAGATAAGGAGTGACTTGACTTAGTTGCTTGTCTATCTTTGATGCGTCTACGACGTATTGAAGGATCACGGTGAGATGTGTTCTTCTTCGACCGTCGTGAAGAACCAAGATCTCGGTGACTTACGATGATCTAAACCTCGATAAGGTATTAGGTGAATATGAGTTCTTGTCCATCACTTTGACTTGTTATGGGTGAGGGTTATATGTTCTAACCAAGATTCTCCGCATCTTGGGTGATGGCGATCTTGTATGTCACGCTAGTTATCATGTCAGTCACCATATCCGTTTAGGATGATGGCGTCCCTTAAGGAGCTC
Organism: Salvia rosmarinus; assembly: GCA_036937905.1. Classification (NCBI taxonomy): domain Eukaryota; kingdom Viridiplantae; phylum Streptophyta; class Magnoliopsida; order Lamiales; family Lamiaceae; genus Salvia; species Salvia rosmarinus. The sequence continues at coordinate 158,122 of JAODLM010000168.1, forward strand.
AAAGGTTTATTGTACTAAACCACTGCGGGTTGAGTTAGCTCAAGTACAATAATAAGGTTGAGTGGTACTACTTAAGGAAATGAAGTTGTGTCGTTTTAAGCGATCGATTGCTATGAATGATTAATGGACGTTCGATATCTTAAATCTGAGGATTCCTAATGTCTAGCGCAAGCCGACTCAACCGGTAATAAAGGGTAAGTCGACATTCTTTCTCTAGTGGCATGATCGAATGTTTATAAATTAATTTATGTTACGGGCTGAACATAAGATAATTAATTTATTTGAGGCCCATCTTTATTCCTTGCATTTGATCCACGGTGGCCCGTCCGAACCCTTTAGCTTGTATGAAAATCGGCGCCCATCTATGCTCTCTAAGGCGAGATTTTATTCTCTTTATCCCGAGGATATAATTATATTTATGGTATATGCATAGATCCTTTCCATATAAGATTATGGTAATAATCACGAGTATGGTAACAATCCTAGGAGTATGGTAATTTTCCATATAGGATTATAGTAATTTCCATATAGGATTATGGTAATTTCCATATGGGATTAAGGTAGTGCATTATAAATATAAGGTATGAGATAAAGTCTAGGTTAATGCTCACATAATTAACACAGAATTTTCGCCCCTCATAGTATTGTTGAGAGTTTGAAAATTGTGAAGTGAGAGCAAAGGGTGATTTTCGAAGCATTCTCCATAGATCGTCATCACTCGGCGTTGGAGATTGGGCAGCGGGATACGATCCGGAAGGTCAAAGCACGAGTCGATCCGTTCGATCCATTCATCTCGTTCCATCGACCTCTTGGATCGAAGGTAAACACGTGAAAACCCTACGTGTTGCGATTAATTATATAGCGCGTACTGGGTTTATAATCAATGTATGGTGAATTAAATATCCAAGATGGATCCTCGGGCGAGGTTAACATATGTTTTCCTACAAAGTCGTGGCGTTGGCACGAGATCTGGTGCGGCTCACCGGCGAAAGCGGCAACGACGTCGGTAAATTGAGCGAGAGAGAGATCTTTGTCTAGTGTGTGTGTGTGCGTGCTGCGTGAGAGAAAAGAAGATGGAGTGAAGTCACGCGCCGCGGTGAAGTGGTTGGCGGACGAGGAGGCGGCGAGCGCGGTTTGTGTGTGTTCTCGGTGAGCTCGTGTATGTGTGTGTGTGCGTATGTTGGGGGTGAGAAGAGAAGAAAGGAGAAAAGAGGAAGAAGTGGCGTCGACCGCACCTCGCCGACCGGCGACATGGCGGCCGACCGTGGCGATCTGTCTTGGCGTGTGTGGTGTGTGAGGACGAGAGAGAGAGAGAGATCATGGAATGGGGGGTGATAGATATTAAATTAGGTGTTAGGTTAGTTTATTTTTTTATATGGGCCGAATGGGTGGGTAGAAAATTTTTAAGCTTGGGCCTTAGGTTAGTTTAATTAATTTGTTTTGGGCTTGTTCGGTTGGGCCAAAATTTTAATATGGATTGGATTGGATTCTAGTTTAATTCATGGGCTGAAAATTTAAAATGATATGGGCCTAAGTCATGGGCTAGAGTTTCATTTAAGTTAAATTAATTTATGTAATTTGAAATTTATTTTTAATGTTGGGCCTTAGATTAAATGAAGGATGGACTCTTGAATTAAATAATAAGCTAAATATCAATCATTTAGAGTGGATTAATTAAATTCATTAGATTGAATAAAGTCTAATTTTAGAAATTTTAATAGCATAATTAATTAATTAATTAATTATGTTAAGGATAATTGAAATTATTCTTTTAAAGGATTTATGCATGTAATGAGATTGATCTCATGTAAGGAGTGATTGGAATAAAATCCTAATTAGTGGATATTTAAGATGAATTAAAATAATTTGATTGATTAATCAGATATTATTGGATTTTATTTAATCCATTCAATTAAGTTTTAATTATGGATTTACTTAATTAAATCATAGATTTAATTAATGAGTTGATTATGTCAGTAGATACTTAAGAAATATTATTTCTAAGTAACTCGAGTTTATAGAAAGAAATATTAGGAGATGATTGAAGTAAGAGAAATTCTTATTAATCGTTTAGCATCGATATTGGTTTTCTTTAATAGAAAATATGGGACGTGTGAGGGTGAAAGCGGCGAAGAAATATTGGTTATGGATGAGTTATTGAAACTCGGAATTTATCGATCTGGCGTTAACAAGCGGCGAAGATTACTTATGAACTTAGGATTCATAAATTATACGAAGCGGCGTGGAGAAACATTGATGGAAGGAAAGAATGCAACGGCGAAGTGTTGCCTATCGTCATGTGAGGCGAACCTAATAGGAAGTATAGATTGTTAACTAAGTCGTATCGATAACGAAAATCATGAAACTCTAAGATTTAAAAGATAACGAATTCGTTAAATCTTAATGATGCTTCTCGAAAAAAAATGAATGATGTATTAAATTATATTTCTTACATTGACAAGGTCCAGCGTGGACGTAAATGAAAACGACAAAGGATCACTATCATGTATGTCAAGAAGGTCAATTCTTAAGGTGAGCTTTTCTTTTCTTATCCTCAAGGATAAAATGATTTATTATGATGCTTTATGCAAAATGAAAAGTATTTATTTATGATGCTTTCTCTTTTGAGAAATGATGAGGAAAATGATGTTCATGAAATTACACCCCAAAATGTTTATGTTTTTATGTATGTATCCTATCAATGTGTTGGTTACTTGACAATGAATGAAAGAAAAGTTGTTGGGTCGCTCCCAATTCATGAAAAATCAAATTCGGATCACTGTGCTTTATAGCACGGATTAACGTGTACACTCGAGTTGTTGTGTCTTTGTAACTACAATTCACGGCGGTCGCGTGACGTAGAGGGAGCCTCGCTTCTGGCGTTCGGGAATCGGGATGATGTTATATGAGGAATGAAATGATATGGATCATACATACAAAGAAAATGTCGGCGGACGATTTATGAAAATGCGAAAATGTTTAGTAAGCACGAGTATTTCAAATAAAACCTCATGGAGTTCTTGAAGGCGGTGTAATTGATGAAAAAATGTTTTTGCATGAGTCCGAGTGCATTCTTGTACTCGACCGCATGTTGTTTTAAATGTGCGGAGTTGGTGGTGATCTTGATGGAGCGGTGTTGAGCAATAGAATTCTTTTGTCGGTTGAAAGTTAGTACCTTGAGTGCACATCGTCATATGTGTATTCACATGTTTTCATTGCAAGAATACAAAGTCATATGTATTTTATGTTTGTCAAATCTCAAAATATAGGAGCTTTAGAAGTATTCACGATATATGTCTCACATTTCAATATTGATATCCTTATTACGTTTAAATTTCATTTCAAGTAATAGTATCGCTAATCAGTCCTTTGGAAGCGGGAACATTATAAACAATCTCACATTCCCTATTACAATACAATCTCCTGGCTCTAGGAGTTTGATCTCCTACAATCATATGAGGATTGCTTATGACCATATCCTCAATGATGCAATCAATTTAATGATTTTGTTGATGAATTCGTTCCACCCATTCATCAAAATCGACAAAATTGAATGAATTAGAGTTTGAATCTAAATCTGAGTCTATTGATGAATTTGAGAGACATTTTTGAAGTGAAAAAGTTAAGCAATTGGCAAGAGAAATACTCAGAGAAAAAAGAAGAAAAGAAGCAAATACAAATAATTTATTATATGCTTCATACATGTTTCAAAGAATATATAAAATGCATGTGAATGAATTTTCTATTGTACATGTGAGTACACTTTTAATTTTCTTTTGGATCATAGTGAAAAAATAGACAGATACATGTCTTATTGTAACAGCCCACTATTCCAAAGGACGAATTAGCAGGGACTATTACCTGGAACGGGAACTAAGAAGCGTAGAAAGAGAATGTGATATCGAATTATGTGACACATATCAAGAAAACTTCTAGAACTTCAAAGCATTTGAGATTAAGTACACATAATTTACATATGAAACTAGACCATCAGATCTTTAACAAAAAAGGGTTCAACTGATCTGAAGGAATTTAGTTCTCTACTCAAAATATAACTTAGTGTTCTTGCAGCGGAAAACATGTGAAGTACACATATGAAGATGTGCATTCAAGGCTCTCTTGTCGTGACAAAGTTTCTCTTGCTCAACCTTTGCTCCATCGCATCACCGACTCAAACTGCATTTAAAAACAAACATGCAGGGCTGAGTACAAAAACTCAGTGGACTTATGCCAAAAACATTTATCATAACTTTGAATTACTTTGCCCATCGTTAACACACGGGTTTTATTTGAAATGATCGTGCTTACCAAATATTTTACGTCATTTTCCATAAACTTTATCGGCGGACATATTTTACATCTGTATGATCCATATCCCATCTCGTATAACTCATCTTGCTTGGCAGTAGGAGGCCTCCTTCCACGGACGCCGTGATCGACGAGCAAACCTTTCGGCACAAACAGTCACGTGGCGGTGAGCAAACCTTTCAACAAATACGATTACCTTAGTGTACCGTTAATCCTTGCTAGGAATTCTCCTCAGCATAGGATCGAATTCGATTAAACTTCGTTGGAGAACCCAACACCGATAGGATCCATACATAAAACATAAACATTTTGGGCAGGTAATTAAATAATAACATTTCATCATTATTTCTCAAAAGAAAGCATCGTAAATAAAACATTTATCATTTGAATTTTATCCTTGAGGAGAAAAAGCCCACCAGGTATATTCTCCTTCTCAAAACGAGTTTCTTTCCTTTACTTTCGTTGCTCGCCCTCGTGCTCCACCTTTACGTAAGAAACTAATTTAGTACGTCGGTCGCATCTTTGAAAATCGTCAAAGATTAATGGAACTCGATAAATTTTAAATCTTATCAAGATTTATTAACTAAATATAGACCTTGTAAGCCTTTGTACCTTTAACCAATTTGGTTCGTCTTTCATCGAAAGTTCTAACTTATAACTTCTCGTTTTTAACTGCGACGAAACCTTGCTTCGGAGCACATACTCATAATTTAGATTAATCGTTGAACTCATATTAACATTTTTCGATAAAATGATTTCAATTATGAAATCGATTCTTATAAAAGAGATATTCATATATCTCTAATGCGTCTCACACGTCTTAGTATATCTATTCAGAGAAACCCATATTTATACTAGGCGTAAAACATAACTCTGTGCGTTAAACATAACTCTACTCACGCACTAACATACTTCACATATTCATATCCTTATCAAGTCATTTTCAACATCAAAACATGTATTTCTCAATATTCATAATTAGAACTATTAACTTACATATATATACTCCAATTCTAATTGATTTCTAATCACATTCCCTTAAATCTCGATTTTTCACTATTAACAATTAATCATCCCCAAATGTACATATATAGGAACTAACTTAAGCATAAAAGTTTATATTTCAAAATCTTACGTCACTTAACGAAACGTTTCAACGTAAAACTATTATACCTCGTTTTAAAAATCACATAAATTCATAGCATATCTAAAACAATTTTTGGGACTAAATATGTGATCACATCTCATAAAATAAATTTGAAACTCTAACTTTCATACTTTGTCATTTTCGGCCCTTTTGAGATTATTTTCAAAACTTATCCATAAATTCCTATAAATTCACATAACACACTATATTAACATAGGATCAATAATATCAAATAACATTAGACAAAGAAAAATTTGACATCAAAACCTTACACATAAAGTTTTCAAATTTTTTTGAAAAATCAATTAACAATTTTCAAAAATTCTAATTAATTCACAAAACAACTTATCATCATCATACATCAACAATATGCCATAATATCCTTCATACACAAATCATACATCAACATATCATTACTTATAGTTTTCAAAATTTTTGTGACATAATAGACAATATTTTCCAAAAATTATGAATTAATTCATACATGCTTAAACATTACTAACTACATCAATCCATGCTCAAAATGTTGGATTTGTATACTGAAAGCAGTTTGGTTGAGCTTGTGTACAATGTTTCCTGTTACCACTATTACAATCTCATATCTGAATTGTTTACTTGATTGCATATATATGTTCCTTTATCTCATATATAAGTTAGATCATACAGTGTGTTGTAGATCATAGAAGTCTGTATGATTGGTCAAGTTTAATGAGATATAAATAGTATCACAGCTGAGACAACTTGAGGACGAGTTGTCGGTATAAGCTGCGGTGTAGATAAGAAGTGACTTGACTTGGTTGCTTGTCTATCTTTGGTGCGTCTACGGCGTATTGATGGATCACGGTGAGATGAGTTCTTCTATCGACCATCGTGAAGAACCTAGATCTCGGAGACTTCGTTGATCTAAACCTCGATAAGGTATTAGATGAGTATGAGTTCTTGACCATCACTTTGACTTGCTATGGGTGAGGTTTACATGAGATAACCCAGATTCTCTGCATCTTGGGTGGTGGCGATCTTGTATGTCATGCTAGTTACGTGTCCAGTCACCGTATCCGTTTAGGATGATGGCGTCCCTTAAGGAGCTCAAGGTTTATTGTACTAAACCCGCTGCGAGGTTGAGTGGTACTGGTACTAGGAATTAAAGATATTAATTATTTTAAGCGGTCGAGCAGCGTAAATAATAATGGAATACGATATCTTAAATACGAGGATTAAGTAAAGTTTAAGTGCAAGCCCGACTCAACCCGACAATAAAGGGGTAAGTCGACATTTATTCTCTAGTGGCATGAATAAATGTTTATGAATTAATTTATATTACATCTTGAACATAAGATAATTAATTTATTTGAGGCCCGTCTTTATTCCTTGCATTTGATCCACAGGTTGGCCCGTCCGGGCTGGAGCTATGAAGAATTCGAGCCTTCCTAAGTAGAGTCCCTCTAGGACTCTATCTATCCTAAAGGATATTATTATATTTATTAGATATGTATAAATCTATCTAGATAGGATTTAGGATTGCATTATAAATATAAGGTGAGAGAGAAATCAAGGCTAATGCTAAGCTAATATTTACGAGAATTCCTATTCGATAGGGTGAGATTTTGAAAACTTTGAGCATAGGAAGAAGGCGATTTTCTATAGTATTCTCCATAGATTGTCCTCACTCGACATTGGAGTTTAGGCAAATGTGATACAGTCAAGAAGATCAAAGCACTGGTCTTGATCTATTCAACCCCGACAGATTCGCAGGTAAACACGAGAAAACTCCTACGTGTTGCGATTAATTATATAGGTGCATCTAGGTATATAATCAATGTATGGTGAATTAAACATCAAGATAGATCCTCGGGAGAGGTTAAAATCGATTTTCCTACAATTGGTATCGAGCACGGGATCGGTATCTTGGCTCTGTTGGATTAATTCACGTTTGATTATAACGTCGCAATTAATTAATTGTGAATACATCGTTCATCGTGGCTCGCTTTATTTTTTGTCGGTTTTGTTTTTCACCACGAGAAAATCCATGGTTAGATTAGATTTTTCTTGTAAATCTTATACGTAAAGAAGAATGAAGACGCAGCATGAAACGAGCCGGCGGAGATGCGTCGGAAAAACGGATGCACGGCGGGGCGGCGTGCGGGCGACGGCTGCAGCTGTGCGTGCGGCGCGGCGCGAGCCACGCCGCCAGCGTCGCGGTTTCTCGGTGAGGTCGCGGTGTCGGGCGGACGTGCGGCCGGCGGACATCACGGGAGGCCCGGCGGCGGCGGACATCACGCGGGAGGCCCTCGGTGGCTTGGTGGCATCGGCAGCCTGGGCATGCGGGGTGCACGATTCTCGCGCAGAGGCCTCAAGACGCCTCGGCGCGGCGCGTCGTCTTGATGAACCATCGGGCGATGTGGGGCCACGATTTTCGTGCGAGGCCTCGGCGGCTTTCGGCGGGTCTCGTCGCGTGGGCTCGGCGAAGGCGCGGTCGCGTGGCGCCTCGGCGGGCGCAGATGGGCTCGGCGGGTCGCGCGCGGCATCCTCGGCGGTGCGCTCGGCGCTTCGGGCGGACAGCGTGGAAACCTCAACGACGTCTCTGCAGACTCGGGGCACGCGAATCTCATGCGAGGACTAGGCGGCGCTCGGCGGCCTCAGCGCGAGTGACGAGCCCTATTTTTCGTGCTCTTTTTGGGGTAGTCCTTGCCCTAGAAATAGTGCATTTTCTATGTGTTCTTTGCGTGTGTTTGTGTCTGGGAGGACACGCTTTGGGAAATTGCAGGTTGAGCTGGACTTTGGGCAAGATCAGGTCACCTCCGTGAGAGATGTAAAAATTTCGAAGATTACCTTGGCAAGACATTCTGACATCTTGCCAAGACACTATACCTCATGGGAGGTGAGCACAGTCGGCGAGGTGATGTGAAGTCGAGAGTGTCGAGACAAGAAGAGAGGAAAAGGACGAGGGTGATGCGGGGATAGAGGAGCAAGTCGGGATGCGGTGGGGGACCTTGAGCGAGGACTCTGGCGGACTTGCATGCAAATGGGAGATTACAGGCAAGATTCATCTCTGCCGCTTAATTTTGACAAAAGGAAAGTTCAACTGCGGTGCCGAGATCGATAAATCTGCCGGACTTAAGCGGAGGAGCTCTTGTCGGGGTCAGAGCCGAGCCAGCTGTGACCTCATCACTGCTACCTCGAGATCTGTGTGACCAAGCTAAAGGGAGAGTCTTGGGCTCCCAACATAATTCCAACTAAAAGGGTGAAGAGGCGGCATTCACAACACAACATCACGGAGTGGAGAGCATCGAGTCAGAATCTCTCTCAACTTCTCTCTTTTATTTCTCTTGCATTTCATGAGCGATTGGTGAGGAAGAAACAAGTCCTGGGCAAACAATTTATTATTATGTATTTGGTTACCTCTGCTTGAGCAACGACTTGGCGAAGAATGCTTTCATTCGTTTGATTTTCTATTCAAGTATGATTTCGTTTATGTTCTTGTTTATTGCTTTTGTGTTTATATCGATTATCGTGAGTAGTCGGTTCGGTTGGGCTCGGGGTGAAGCACGTTGAGTCGAGTCATATAAGTCGTGAGGTCTAAATATCCTAGAACCTTGGTGGGTGTTCCGAAGCTCTAGGCCTTTATACATATGTTATTCCTTTCCTTGGCGTTAACTTTCGGCGGTAGCCTTGGGGAGGGGTAGCTACAAGTAATAGCGGAGTAAGACATCAGTGTCTCTTTGTCCGGGAAGTGCGGTGGAGTGGGTGATTGTAGCCGTCGGCCTTGGGCGAAGGGCTGAAACCACTCACTTGGACGGTGTGGCTAGTTGGGTTTGTCTAGTGAGTAAAAGCTGTTGGGCGGACGAACTATCTTGGAGAACTTCTTGGCGAGGGGCAAGGCGGGAGGCCTCTGTGCTTAGTCCTAAAATCTCAGACAGGCAGGGGTGGGGGCACTGGTGTGCGTGACAACCTAAAGGGCATCTACCCTTGGTACCTTTAAACGACATACACTCTTGGTGAAAATCCTTAAACCTATGGTAGCGTCTTGACCGGTATCTCAGCGTCGCAACCATGGCCCAACTACTTGTTATTTAATCTCTTTACCTTGTGTTTAGTTTAGTTTACTTTACGCTCAAGATATATCTCTCGATACATTTCTCTTGAGGCTATCATTTGTTGACACCTTGCCCTCTCGGGCAACCTCCTACTGTTGTGACAACTCGAGTAACAACACAACCAGCTCTCTTGGGTTCGACCCTTAACTTGCCATATACGGAACTATGTGTTCAAGTTGGAGGAGATTATAAATGTATCTTGAAGTGTCTTGGTACCTCTAACGACGGGGTAAATCGGCGTCGTCACATTGGCGCCGTTCTTAGGGAAGGCTGCGTTATTCTAGTGTTGTTATTCACTTTTTATTTTTGTTTGGTTTTGCATGCTCGACCTAACTGCGGCGAGGGCGGAGAGCTCCTGTTGACCAGATTGAGAGAACCATTCGGAGAAGAAGAAGGCGAGGAGAAAGCGCCCCCATCTTGAGGAGGCACGTGCAAGCGAGATAACATGGAGAGAGGAATCCACAAAACCCACCACCTCAGGGAGGCGGGCAACTTGGAGATGATGTTCCCGAACAACAGATCTCAGCCCCTTGGGCATCACCTTGCCGAGATCGAGGACAAGCGGGGCTGAGGCACTCTTTTATGCGAGATCTTGCCAAGCTTGAGCGATATCTTTGGGAGAAGACCCCAGCGCCATCTCAAGACTTGAAATGGTGTGTAGCACCATAAGGTGTCTTGGATGAAGTCGAGAAAGAGTACATCCGACTCATATCCTTTCCATTCTCTCTCCATGGCGGTGCTCGAGTGGTTGTACACTTTGCTACGGGTAGTGTCACTACTTAGGCGGGGCTTTATGAAGTTCCTTGAGAGATACTATCTCATCTCAAGGATACAAAGCATGAGGAAAAGGATGAGTTCCCTCCGGATGGGGAATGGTGAGATGGTGTCGACTATTGGTGTCGTTTGAATCCATCTTGGCAAAGTGTCCCAATCACCAAATCTCGATCAAGATCGATCTAATATTATGTGAATGGCTTGAGGAAAGTCGGGAGGCAGCTCGTGAGTGCTGCGTGCGGAGGTTTCATACTCAACAAGCAACCCGGAGGCATTCAAACTACTCGCGAGACTTGGTGAAGAGTCTGGGATGATGCCAACACAATGGTCGAGGCGATGTCCGAAGAAGCTACCACTGAGACGGATCCGACATGAAAGATATGAAGGCCATGATGAAACAAATGATGGACTGATGAGGCCCTCTATGGCCAAGAAGAATGTCAGCGTGTCGACTTTGCTTTGCCACCACCACAACACGGACGAGTGTCTACAAGTGGTGAAGAAGAAGAAGTGAATGCCTTTGGGCATGTCGACAGCGGTGGTGGAGGAAGCGCTCTGGGTGGAAGCCCGCTTTGACCCGTACAATCTACCATGGAAAAATCACGAGAACTTGAGATATGGACACACACTATCAAGCACCTCCGGCGAGAATCCACCTCAAGCTCGGCCATCTTTAGGCGAGATAGTGCACAATCGAGGAGCTACCCAAGGAAGGATAGTGCAAGACATCGACAAGTTCAAAATAGAGACAAGAGGAGTCTTACAATCTGTACTGACTCAGCTGAACACCTTAACGCAAGAGATCTCAAAGCTCGATCAAAAGCAAGGGCGCTCACTGCTCAAGTGCAAATCGACCCAATGCGCGCGTCAGCGCAATCAACTTGAGGAGGCGGAGAACTTGCCAAGCGGGGAAGGAGCCCGGTCGAGGAGGCAGTCGAGATGAAGACAAAACCGAGGAAGTCGAGGACTTGGTCAAGGAACTGAACCCGAGATGAAGGCCTCCTTGCCCAGGTAGCGACAAGGCGAGATCGAGATCGGACCTCCTTCCCGTGAAGGTTGGCGAGGAACAAAGAAGGTGAAGAGATGAATGAGATGATTAAGATCTTTAAGAAAGTGAGATCAACATACCTTTGATCAACGCTTTGACCTCGATGCCGAGGTGTGCCAAGTTCCTCAGGGCTGTGTACCAAGAGAGTCAAGTACATGGGCGATGCGAGTTCCAAATGGGAAGAGCGTCTCGGCCGTGCTTAAGCGAGACCTCCCAATCAAGTGTACCGATCCGGAATGTTCTCTATACCTTGTGTGATCGGGACAGCGAGGATAGACCAAGCTATGCTCGATCTCGGGGCATCAATCAATGTGATGCCCTATCTATCAAGTTGAAACTCGGACCACTCCGACCGTCTTACGTTGAGATTCAAGTGGCGAGACAAGTCGAATGTCTATCCGGAAGGGATCGTTGAGGATGTGCTCGTCGAGGTGCAAGACCTTATTTTCCCGGCCGACTTCGTTCTAAATATGGGCGTGCCGAACGAAGCGGCTCATCTTTGCTAGGCGAGCCGTTCTCAAGGCGGCCGGACGTTGATCGATTGCGATACGGGAAGCTCACATGCAAATTCATTTGGGAGGCGGTCGCTGACATCTACAAGGCCGAGCAATTTCCGATTGACACCGAGATAGTGGACTTTGTCAGTCTCACTGAGAAGGATGTTGAGAGATACTCTGCCAACGTGGTGGTCAAGGACGTGTACGAAAGAGTCATCCAAGGACACACTGAAGATTTAGAGTATCTCGACAAGGAGGAGGTCGAGGCAACTGAAGTGCTTGAGGTAGAAGCCGACCAAGGTGGGGACGATCAACCAAGCTATCAATCACCGCTAGTGCATGACAAGGAGAGGATGCAACCTTCCTTGAAGAAAGCCCCCAAGCTACAGCTCAAGCGCCTACCGAAGCACTTGAAGTATATCTACCTCGGAGTCAACGAAACGTTGCCAGTAATCATAAGCTCCGAGCTGACGATCAAAGAAGAAGAAGCGGCGGTCGTCTTGAGCAAGTACAAAGAGGCCATCGGTGGACCTTGGCCGACCTCAAGGGCATCGACCCTCTTGTTTGCCAACATTACATCTTGCTCGAGGATGACGTCGTGCGGTCGAGACCCCGGAGGAAGCTCAACCCGGTAATGAAAGAAGTTGTCAGGTAGAGATACTCAAACTCCTTGAGTTGGGCCTCGTTTACCACATCTCGGACGGCGGTGGGTCGACCCGATCACGTCGTGCCAAAGAAATCCGGCGTCTGGTGGTTGAGAATGAAAGCGGGCGGTCGCGATGAGACTCGAGACAGGTGGAGGGTTTGCTTAGATTATAGAAAGCTCAACAAGGTGACCCGAAGGACCACTTCCTTGCCGTTCATTGACGGATGCTTGAGAGACTCGCAGGAATAGGTATTTACATTCCTTGACGGCTACTACGGTTATATGCAAATTTTGTGGCATTAGAAGATCGATATAAGACTACATTCACTTGCCCGTTTGGCACATTTGCATATCGTCGTATGCCATTTGGTTTATCACGATGCTCGGGGACATTTCAAAGATGCATGATGAGTATATTTTACGATTTGCTTGAGCAATGCATTGAGGTGTTCATGGATGATTTTAATGTGTATGGCAAGACGTTTAACCAATGCATAGAGCATCTTGAGTTAGTTACGCAGAGGTGCGTGGAGAAGGATCTTGTCTTTGAATTATGAAATGCCACTTTATGGTCGAGAGAGGAATTGTCCTTGGGCATGTTATCTACGAGAAGGGCATTGAGGTAAACAAAGCCAATGTGGAGATAATAGCCTGTTGCCTTATCCACCAACATCAAGCGACCGAGGATTCCTTGGCCATTTGGATTTTATCGGCGGTTTGTCGAGGACTTCGCCGAGATAGCACAACCAATGAACCGCCTCCTCCGAGCGATGTCTTGTGGGAGTTTGACGATGCATGTAAAGAAGCCTTCCGGATATTGAAGGAACACCTTGTCATAGTGCCCATCATAAGGCCACCAGATGGGGCATGCCCTACGGTGATGTCTGATGCTAGTGGATCTGTTGTTGGCGCGGTGCTTGGGCAGAAAATTGGCAAGGTGAGCTTCGTCATCTACTATGAATCGAAGACCCTCATCGGGCCGCAGATCAATTACACGACCACGGAGAAGGAGCTTCTTGCCGTGGTGTTTGCCGTCGAGAAATTTTGCTCCTACCTCTTTGGGAGCAAGACGGTGGTTTCATATCTCATGGCAAAGAAGGACACAAAGCCAAGACTCATACGGTGGATACTCCTCCTCCAAGAGTTCGACGTTGAGATCAAAGACAAGAGTGGATCTCAAAATCAAGTGGCCGACCACTTGAGCGGAATTTGAGAAAGGATAAAGGAGATCCAATCCGAGCAGCGTTTCTGGGCAGGAGCTACTCGAGATCTCGCGAGGGCCGTGATGCTGCGACTTGGTGAACTACATCGTGACGGTGTTGCCGGTGGGGATGCCAACACACGGAGGAACAAACTCAAGAAGGAGAGTCGACAATCGTATGGGATGACCCATACTTGTGGAAGCAATGCTCATACTTGATCACGAGGAGATGCGTTCGGAAGGTGAGCAAACAAGCATCCTTGAACCTTTGCCATGAGAAGGAGTGCGGCGGACATTTTGGGCACAAGAGAGCGGCAAGGAAGATCCTTGATTGTGGGTTCTCTTGGCCCACTATCTTTAAGGATAGCTACGAGAGTGCGAGAATGCGATAAGTGCCAGCGCGAGGGCAATGAATCGAGGAGGAATGAGATGCCCTTGGTACCTATCTTGCCGGTAGAAATATTAGACATGTGGGGCATGGATTTCATGGGCCCTTGCCAAACTCTAAGGAAACCAATACATACTCCTAGCGGTGGACTACGTGTCAAAATGGGTGAAGCGAAGGCCCACGACCAAGGCGGACGCCAAGGACCGTAGCCATTTTCTCAAGTCGAATATCTTTAGCCGGTTCGGTGTGCGAGAGCAATAATCGCGATCGGGCACCCCTTCTCTGATGCCACCATTGGCAACTTACTCGAAGTATGGGGTGCATCACGGATGTCCATCGCATACCATCCTCAAGCGATGGCGGTGAGCTCTCAAATCGCATTGTAAAGACTATCTTGAGGAAGGCCTTGGGAGAGAGCAAGAAGAGTGGAGCACTCACCTCGACGGACGCACACTACAAAAATAAGCGGATCGTGATGGATCGTGACGGCCAAAATCTGGTCGTGGATCGTGACGGCCAAAATCTGGTCGTGAATCGTGACGGATTAGCGACAGAATAGAAAGGAAATTTTTAGCGGCGGATCGCGGCGGAACTAGGCGGGGAATATTCTCATGTGAGCCGATAACGACGGACTACCCGTCGCTATTCGTCGTTACATATACCGGCGGAAACTATCCGTCGTTAAAATTAATTTTTTTATATTTTTATTGGATTAACCTTATTAAGTCGCGGATCGTCGTTACATAAGCAATTTTTTATTTTTTTTTATTTATTTAGCGGCGGAAACAAATCCGTCGTTAATTTTAATTTTGATTTTATATATTCCCAAAATTTTACCATTGGAATTTCCGTCGTAAAAGTCGTCGCTAAATTTTGACGGAATCTGATCGTCGTTATATTAAAGTTTTTTTTTTTAAATTACGCACGTAAATTAATGAAGGATATGTGTTAGTCGTTAAATTTTTTCCGTCGTTACCCTTTATTAAAGTCGTTAATTAAATGGTTATATGGTTTTAATTATAACGACGAATTTTTCGTCGTTAATCCGTCGCTAAAAATTTAATATCGACGAGCTTTCTTCCCGATTTCATATCTGAACCTAATTAACCCTCTCCCTCCTCACCCCTAACCCCCGCCCCCGCCAGTGCCCCGTATCGCCGTTATACCATACGCGACACCCACGTGACCCGCCCTACCCCACATGAACCCGCTGAACCCACCCAGTCCGTGAACCATCCCTGCACGAACCCACCGCTCGTCGCCCGTCGTCGCCGCCGCTCCCGACCCATGCTCGCGCCTAGCCAGCCCCTAGCCCCGACCCCACCCATTGCCAGCCACCCGCCTTGCCCCTTTGCCCATGCTTGCTTGCCGTCCTGCTGGCCAGTCGTCGCCCGTACATCAGGTTATATTCGATTTTTATTGATTTGTATTTCAATTTTTTTTGATTTTGTTGTTATATATTTGTTAATTATGTTAATATGCTAGGATGTGTTGAATTTGTTAATTATGTTAATATATTTGTTAATTATGTTGATATATATTTGTTAATTGATAAGCTTAGATGTGAATTGGGCTTGTGATTTGGGCTTGTGAAATTGTCAACAGTTAGTCTTGTGATTTGGGCTTGTGAAATTGATAAGCTTAGATGTGAATTGGGATGATAAATTCATCATTTCATAAATATGTTTAGCTTGGATGTGAATATGTTTGGATGTGAATTGGGATGATAAATTCATCATTTCGTGAATATGTTTAGCTTGGATGTGAATATGTTTTGGATGTGAATTGGGATGATAAATTCATCATTTCGTGAATTAAGATGTTTTGAGTTATTAAGTGTATAATTAGGCATATGGTGATGATTTGGTGAAATTTAGATGAGTTTGGTTGAATTGGGAATGAAATGGTGATTAATTTTATAAAACTTACTCTGCCGAAATTTTGTTAGAATTGGTATATGAATAAGATGTTTTCTATGTAAGATTTGCTCACTTCATGCTTAGGTTAGAATTAAGTATATGAAACTTGAATTATGGTTTATGTTGCCTTGTAGATAAGAAACCAATAATTATAAGTAAGATTTGATCATTCCACTCGATAAACTTATGAGTGTATAATTAGTCTATATTGTACAACTTATGTTGAATATGTTTAATTAATTATTTATAATTAGGAGCTTGAAGAATGAATGACAATCGTGAGTGGATGTATAAGAGGTTTAGTTCGGTTGGTGGATTAAATATTGAATTTCGAGAGGACTTGAAAGTTTTATTGAATTAGCTAGTGCCGAGTTTTTATTAGCGGATGGAGAGAAAATCAAGTGTCCGTAAGAAGTGTAAGAATATACCTTATCGGAAGAAAGATCTTGTGCCATATCACTTATCAAAATTTGGATTTGTTCCAAATTATCACATGGATATTTCAAGGAGAGACAACCACAAGTAGGGACAATGTTGAGGATTGAGATATTGGCCGTCAACCAAATCGTATCATACGATGGTAGTGGATCTTCTGGTCCTGAGTTCAACTTTGGCGAGATCGAAGAGGAGCCAATTCGATGCACAAAATTTTACGACATGTTGAATGTTGCCGATAAACCTACGTGGTGGGTTGCTCGAATCACACACAATTGTCATTTGTGGCTCAAACACGAGTTGGAAGTAGAGAACAACATTCTTGAGAAGGGTTTGATCAAATATCGAGGCGATGAAAGAATCGCATCCGGATGGAAGTGCGTGCTGATGACTCTCTGACACAAAGAGATTGTTGCGTGGTATGGGTTGCCCGTACACAAAATTGATTGTTGTCCATTTAATTGCATGATTTATTGGCGTGAAGATTACGAATTGACGAGCTGCAAATTACGTAACCATCCTCGTTTCAAGAGCAATACTCGGTGGTGGAAGTCGACGGAAAGCACAAGTAGCATATAAAAGATGTATTATTTTCCTCTAACTCCTCGACTCTGATTGTATGCATCCAATACTACTGTGGAAAATATCGTTGGCATGCATCGTCGGTCGATGATGGGGTCATCGTCATCCGCGAGACTCGATTGCATGGAAACATTTGAACACGAAGTTTCCTTATTTGCATCGAAATTAAGTAACGTGCGATTGGGACTCTCAGCGGCGGTTTCAGCCATTCGTTCAATCGGAAAGCAATATTCATCATGGCCCGTTATCTGACCCTTATAATCTTCCCCGTGGTACGTGTATGAAGGAGCAATACATGTTTCTTCGATCTTAGTGCGGGACCGCGTAATCCGAAGAGAAGATTGATGTGTTCTTGCTGACCATTGATAGCGAGTTAATAGATTTGTAGGATGGCGGCATTCTTACTTATGATGTATCGTTGAGCGAAATTTTCAAATGCCGCTGCATTACTTTGGACAATTAGTGACTTCCTGCATACTCTATGTTATGCGGATGGATCAGTTGGAAGATTAGCTTGTCCTTGCTTGCATGGAGTATACCGTTGCTTTACTTTAGCTAAAAGTGGTAGCGATCATGGTTTGATAACCATTGTAAATTTCTAGCTCCTAATCACCCATTTGAAGGGATCGAAGAGGTTTGAGAAAGAACACGGTGATTACTAACGATCCACGAGCGCGATCGGTGATGAGCTTACATCACTAATTATGGGTATGGGACTAGTCTCCGTATGAGATTGGCGGTGATGAAATAAATAGCGAGAATATCAGCGGTTTGGGCTGGATGGAAGAAAAAAGTATTTTACGGGATCTACCTTCTTGGAGTTCTCTTTGATTCGGCATAATTTGGACGTCATGCACATAGAAAAGAATGTGTTCGATAATGTCTTCAACACGATCATGAATGTCGAGGAAGACAAAACATACGAGCAAATCTAGAGAAGAACTTAATTTATCTTTTCTGAGACGAGTTTACGATGAATGAATCAAGCAGGAAAATATCCAAAGCGCTTTATACACTTGACAATCGTGAGAAAAAGTCTTATGTGAGTGGGTAAGAGGTTTAAGATTTCGAGATGGATGCGTTTGAACATGGGTAGATGTGTAGACATGACAAAGCGAAGATGTTTGGGATGAAAGTCATGGTATCACATTTTCATGCGTGAATTCTCCGATTGTATTCATGAACTTCTCCCACCTGATGTTTGGAAAAGGCAGTATGAAATTATCTTTATTCTTCAAAGATTTAACTTCTCGAAACATAGGGCTTGATGATGCATGCGAGACTCGAGAAAATATTCCGGTGATTTTATGCTGACTTGGTAGCATCTTTCCCTAGTTTCTTGACTCCATGGAACATCTTCGGTTCATCTAGGCGATGAAGCCCGTATTATGAAGACTGTTCAATACCGATGGATGTATCCATTTGAAAGTCTTGCTCGTACATTATCACACATATATACATATATATATATACATATATATACATATATATATATATATATATATATATATATATATATATATATATATCAATTGAAGAACAACGTTCTAAATTTTGTAGATACTTACGTAAGTTGAAGAACAACATACGAAATAAAGCGAGGTTGAGGGTTCTATCCGCAATGCTTACTTAGTAGAAGAAGCATCGACATTTTGCTCGTATTATTTTGATGATCACGGTCAAGCGGAGATTGAGCACGAAGACTATCGGATATGCTTCAAATCTTCAAGCAAGAGGGGACCTTTTGGAAACATGTCAGCGAGATATTTGGATAGTAGAGAATATGATCTTGCTCGTTTATCGTGTTGCTCAAGTGTGTTGAAGTTGGAGACATTTACATGGCGTAAGTGTCGTGTTTTCTTAGAATTCATTGTTATTATTATTATTATTATTATTATTATTATTGTTATTATTAACTAGGATCGTAAATATATGTTGATGTGGTTTATTCATCGACGATGTGAAAAGATCAAATCGATGATCTCAGCTACGATATTCAAAGGTCGATTGAAGAGGCTTCTGTTTTGGTTTAAGGCATATGAGGTGTTCTAATGATTATTATTAGGAAATATTTAATATATACGTTTAGTCATTCTAATCGTTTTTACTAATAATAGGTCGATGATCATACTAACAACATTGTGAATCCGTTCATATTGTCTCTTGCCAAAGGGCCTTGACTCTAATTAAGGCGTGCCGGTATTATATAAATGGGTACAAATTTCACACATTAGAACATGGGTCACAAAGATCAACTATGAATAGTGGGTGTGCATTAAAGGTGAAACCTATAGTGCGGACACATGAGAACTCGACTTTTATGGTCGATTATTGGAGGTTTGTGAGTTGGAATATCTGGGCTACCAACGAAGACCACAACATTGTTTAGATGCGAGTGGTTTGATCCTTCACGATTGGGGTTATCAATTCATTCCGAGTACAAGTTGGTTTCGATAAATCATACGCGAAGATATAACAAGTTCGAACCGTTTATCCTCGCCAATCAAGCCATTCAGTATACTATTGTGCATATCGAGTTTAAAACAATCTATGAAATAGTGGTGGGAAGTATGCAAAATTAAGCTCGATCTAATGTGGAAGTCTCGGATGAGAGTTACGCATCGATAGTACCTCCCCACTTTCAAGAGGATACATTGGGTTCGATTACAAATGTCGTTGTGGATGAGGACACTACACTAGTTCATCTGACGGTACACTCATAGATATTGAAGAGACATCGATGATGAGGATGATGAAGTTGAATTGTCGAGTGGGAAGACAATCATACATTGGATGATGATGATGATGACGACGATGAATAGGGTTTGAATTTATTATATAGTATGCACAAAATCGTTTTATTTTCTAGTATGCACACAAAGCGTTATGATATGTATTATTTGTTAAATTTTAATACAACATTTTTACCTTTGTTTGCGAGATGTCTCACGATGGGCGAGGTGCCTCGTCATCACGTCGGAGGCACTCGAGGATCATACATGCCGTCGCCCTCACTGCCCGGCCTAGAAGAGGCATGGGGCACTATCTCCTGATCCAGCCCCCTCGGCGGTGGTGCGGTGTCATCTAGAGAGGGATGAAGAAGATAGCCATTGTGAATGGGTATGTTATCTCTTGTATGTCTCGGTTTAAATAAATTATAACATTACGATGTCTTTATTTCACGTAAATTGTAGCATTTTGTGTCAGAGCAATGATATAGCCAGCGTGATTACGGAGTCGTTCGTAAATTCATGAATCACTCTGACGATTGGAAATTAGTGCCTCGAGTTCAGCAGATTTATTTCGATGAATTGAGGTTCGTGTTGTTTATCTGAAGTCATTTATGATTTGACCTTTGCATATTGTAATCATATATTTTGCGAAATATTTTATTGGGATGATACGATGGGCGAGGCCATGGTCTACTCCTGGTGGTGTAAAGGCAGCGAGCTATAAAGATCTTGTTCACAAGATCAAGCGGTGAAGGACTCGCTTAACCCACCTCCATTTATCCACAGTGGGATAATTGGAAGACATATTGGGCTCGGACGGGCGTCGAGAGAAGGCGGCAAGGCCCGCGACAGCAGGATGTCGAGCTAGATGGCGAGGTCTTTGGGATAGTCGAGCATCGGGGTGGCTCACGCTACGCATTCAGTATCACGAGAGATTGTAAGTACTTTGAAATTTTAGATCTGATAAATTTATTTAAGAATCGTGATACTTGTTAATTATTTAATTTGTTTGACTTATTTATAGGCAAGAGGCGTGGAGTAGCCATAGAAGATGTCGATGGGATGTATTCGAAGTATCATGCCACCAAGCCGGCGGGAGCTATCTGAGACGGAAGCTCGGAGTATCGCGGTAAGTATATTCGTTAGCACAATAACGAGCATTTAATTAAATAATAATTGTACGAAATTATATTACAGAGGCAGGTTGAGGAACATGTCACTCAGTTGAGCCAATCTGGGGGAGTGATGAGGCGACACCAGAAATTGATAGGACTAAAATTCTCAAAAATGTCCTTGGGAGCTCCTCAAAGAAAAAGAATAGGATGTTTGGAGCTGGTTCTCTATCATGGACATACATGCAGAGCGAAGTGTCGTCTCATTCGATGGAGAGTGCCCATCCTGGCGATGCGATAGCTTATCAACAACGACTATTGGAGATGGAGGCGGATGGCGGTCGGCGGGAGCAATCTGGCGAGATTGATAGGTGGCGGCAAAGCGGCGGCCACGAGGCATCTGAGGCGGAATCTGGTGGCGCCCGACAATCTGAGACAGTTGCAAGATGAGAGAGAGAGAGATAGCGTGCAAGCACAGTTCGAGCTCGGTCTTGGCTCGTGAGGAGGCCATAGAGCGCTTCATGGCCGGCTCCCGTTTCCCCCCACCCTCGTGAGCTCCCGTTTCCCCCTACCCTCGTGATATCAGCTCCCGTTTCCCCTCACCTCGTCATATTATGAATTTGGGTTGTATTATGAATTTGTAAACTTATCGTATGATTTCGAAATTTTTGGTTTGATTTGGTTTGTTTGGATAGTTTCGAATCGTTTGGATTGAATTGGTTTGTTTAGATTGACTTGGTTTGTTTGGATAATTTGAATTGTTTGGATAGTTTGAATTGTTTGGATTGAATTGGGCGGAATTGGTTTGTTTTGATTGTTAGGATTGTTTGGATTGTTTGAAAACAGGTTTGTTGTTTGTTGTAAATGGTTGTCCAAACTACAAATAGAAAGTGACTAGATTGTGCACTTCGGTGACAGTTCTGACGGACTAGCGACGGATCGTGACGGATTTACAACGTGAAATAAGCGAACAAAGCGTAACTAGCGACGGATTAGAGACGAAATAGTTACGGACAAACGAAATAAAAAAAAATTATAATTTTAGCGACGGAAAACGTCCGTCTCTAATTAACGACGGATCAGAGATGGAGTAGCGTCAAATTAATGACGGTTTGGCGACGGTATTTTGTAGCTACGGCACTGTTCCGTCGTTAATCCGTCGTTAAATACGACGGATTAGAGTCGTATTAACGCCAGATTATATTTCAGACGACCGTTTCGAGGTCGTCTATTAGCGATTGATATGTCCGTTTTTATTCCGTTGCTAATAATTAGCGACGGACATAAATCCGTCGCTAAAAGTTTTCCAACCAGGTTTCCAGCGACCCCATAATTCCGTCGCTACTCGATTTTAGCGACGGATCCGACATGATTGGCGACGGAATTTTCCGTCGCTATTCGCCTGCAATTTTGTAGTGGCACTATGGGCATACCGGACAGCCTTTAAAACGTCATTTGGAATGTCTCCCTACAGGATGGTGTTTGGCAAGATGTGTCACTTGCACGTCGATTTGGAACACAAGCGTCTTGGGCAATCCATAAGCTCGACTTTGGCGGGATGAGGCGGGGAAGGCGCAAGCTTGACATCAAGAGCTCGAGGAGATTCGCCTCGAAGCTTATGACAATGCCGCTATATACAAGGATAGGCTCAAAAGATCCCATGATCTTTTAATCAAGGAAAAGAAGTTCGAAAATGGACAAATGGTGCTACTCTATCAAAATAGGTTCCACTATGCCTCTGACATGCTGACCACCAAGTGGGTGGGACCTTACATCGTGCACACCCAACATCCGAACGGAGCCGTGGAGCTAAGCGACATGGACGGCAAGAAAGTGTTCAAGGTGAACGGAAGCAGACTTAAAACCTACCATGGGGATGACCGAAGGCTCAGATAATGGGACGCCGAGCAAAATGAGCCTACCGAGGTTCCCCAAGAAGGTCCTCAAGATGCCTAAGCTCAAGGAATCGTCGAGCTAACGACATTAAACAATTGCTTCCGGGAGGTAACCGCATGGTATGATTTTAACCGCTTACATTTCATTCCATTTTTGTCGAGGGGTGGTCTTGACCACTTTTAACACTTTGCCTCAGGCAAAGTGTGTGAGTGAGGAAGCCACCCTCGTTATTTGACATGCTCCTTGGCGGATTGATTCTTCCTTGAGGGCGTATTTTCAAAGCTGCAGTCTAGAAGGAACTCGAGATAAGGCGAAGAGGAGGCGTAGATGGCAAGGCAACAGCCGGCGAGGAACACGGGATCTGGCGTCGTTTGAATTTCTCGGTGGCGCAGGAGACATCCCATCATGTCGACCCACTACCCTATAACCGCCCAACCCCGTTCTATTACCCCTCATTTCGCCTACCCACTTCCCACATTCAAACCATACCCCAAAAACTTCCCAAACTACTGACAAAACCCTAACCTCCACCCATGGTGCACACGTCCAAAGAAGAAACTAAAGACTGACCCCGAAAAAGGCGTAGCTCGCCGCATAAAAATGGAGAAGACACCGCCGAGACACCAGCCGAGTCCACCGCCGAAGGGAGTCCGTCGTCGGTGGCAGACTCACATTGAGTTCGCGAAGGAATAGAAGCGCCCGCTCCACGACATTCACGTGGAGGTGGGCCGAGAAGAAAAAGCGACCAGCGAGAACACTTTGGAGAAGGCAGGAGAAGGCAGGAGAAAAGAAGGAAGTCACCCCTTCCACGGCAAAAGAAAATGAAGGAGACTCCTACCGCCTCATCATCAAAGAACACGCATGACCCCCTCTCACACCGGGTCTCTGGCACGAAAACAAAGTCTTTGGAGGAAGGAAGTTTCGGAGGAGGAGGAGCTCGGTGATGCTCTCGGAGAAGGCAGGGACGAAGGAGCGACCCGACGGAAGAAATAGAGGAAGAAGCGTCTTCCTCACGGAGAGCGGCCGACGAAGAAGGAAAAGATGGCGACAGCTCGCCAAAGCAAGGAAGTCCTACGGTGAATACCAAGGGCTAGTCAAAACCAAGGAGATGGTTATGCCAAGCGGTGGAATCTGCACTCCTCGAACAAGCGGGAGTCGAGGAGGAGGTCGAGAGGTTGTTTAAGGGAATCGATGGGAAAGTTTCTCGAATGGGATACCACGGTGTCTGCTGCGCCGATGGTGAAGGAGTTTCTGAGGATCTTGACATAAATCATGACAAAGGGGTGCGGTGGGCATACGGTTCACTCTTCTCGGGGGCGGCGAGAGTTCACGGTTGATGAGCTCAACCAAGCTCTAAATATGGTGACATTGATGGAAGCAAAGGGAGCCGACTATGGGGAGCGACGAGGTGGTACCCAATTTCAGACGACGGAAATGGTCGGGATTTGGGAAAAAGCGATCGGAAAGGATGGCGCCTGATTCAGTCGTGTGGCCTTGAGGGGACAGACCCTCAAGGACCCGGCCATGCAAGTATGCCACGGATCCTCTCCTATAATCTCTTTGGCAAAAGGATATCGGTACAACAATGTCTAAGGCGAGTTGTTCATCCTCAGGCGATGCGAAAGGATGAGGCTGAACTTTCGTCGTTCGCAATCTCGCACATGAAGAGCATCATGGGCGGGGGAGGCGTGAGGCTCTCCTTGTGCCATTTGCCGACTAACTTTGCCAAGGAGAGCAGTGCTTGGCCCTACTGCCATGACTCCAGGAGAGGACACATTCGACACGAAATCTTGAAGAAGATGCTCGGGATTGTAGAGGCGGGGCGGCAAGCTTACTATCCAGCAAGAGCTTGAGAAGCCCGTTGCCAAACCAGCACGCTCAAAGGCCAAGGCAAGGGCAGGACCTTCAGCAACACCGGAGCCTGCCCAAGGGGACACTCAAGCCGTCCTCGTCGAATCTGAGACCTTGGTGAAATCCAGACCGCCCAGCTCGCATTCTTTGCCCACCAAGGATTCAGGTACCCACCTGCATCCCCCTAAGCTTTCCTCCCTTTTGTTTTTGTTTTTGTGTTTTTGTTTTTCTATTTTCTATTTTTGTTTGTGTTTGTTTGTTGTGTGTTTACGTGTTTATGTTTTTCGGGAACCATACTCAGTCTAACACTTTGCCACGAGCGAAGTATGTGAGTGTGGATGGCCCTCTGTTTTTTTTGTTGTTGTTGTGTGTGTTGACCAGCATGTTGAGATGGGCATGATAGTTATGATCTTGGCATAGGCTTTGTAATACATGTTTAGCTTGTATCAATAAGGTTAGTATGACGGAAAAGGGGCATAGCATGCACACCTGTGAGAAATTGAGCCTATATATGCTAAACCATTGCAAGCATGATATTTATTCTGTGTGATATTCGGATGCTTGACTTGGTTGTGCTAGAACTTACTCTTTGTCTTGATCAAAGCCCAATGCTTGTGAGTGCAGGTGCTCTAGATGATTTCGGCTATCTTTTCATAGCCATGGTCAACAATGAAAATAAACCCAGATATATGTATCCTTTGCAAGCCCCCTTTGAGTTGTTCGTTTTCTTTTAAATTATCTTGTGCTCTTCCCTGACCTAGGGATTGAGAAAAGAAGAATAGGGAAGGGATATATATGTCTTGGGCATCATTCTGGGTCAAACACAACATTAGATGCCTTAGCCTTCGGTCGGCATAATGAGTTTAAATTCAAAATGTGTGAAAAGAAAAGAAAAGGGTGGGGAACAAAGTTTAAAAGTATAAAAGAAAAAAAGAAAAAGAAGTTAAAAGAAAAATATAAGTGTGCTCGGCCCGTAAGTATCTTGCCGAGGGAAATGAGAAAACATTCTACCCAAGACCTAAGTCAAGACAACCTTACCCCAAGATTAAATACTTCCAACCTAGCCAAGAAGCCACTCAACACAACCCTAAAGACCTAAGGATAGAGAACTTAGACCAAGCTATAGGGCAGAGATAGTAGGCAGCGGCAAGAGCATGGCACTTCCTTGATCAAGTCATCATCGGCGTGAAAACCCTAAACACGAGAGAGTTTGAGTGCTTGAGAGGAACTCCCATAAAACTTGCTTTGCCCGATCTTGATTAACCTTGATGCATATTTGTATTCATCGCCTATGCACGATTATCTTTGTCATGTTATCATCTTATCCTTCTTTGGTTTTTCGTGTGTTGTTTGTGTGTTGTTTTTCTTTTGGGCGAGGAATGTTTGCAGCTTGAGGACAACCGTGGTCCAAGTGCGTGAGTGTGTGAGCCTATTTTTGTGCTCTTTTGGGGTAGTCCTTGCCCTAGAAAGAGTGCATTTTGTGTGTGTTCTTTGCTTGTGTTTGTGTCTGGGATGACACGCTTTGGGGTATTGCAGGTTGAGCTGGACTTTGGGCAAGATCAGGTCACCACCCGTGAGAGAGGTAAAAATTCCGAAGATTACCTTGGCAAGACATTCGACATCTTGCCGAGACTTTGCATCACGCATGGGATGAGCACAGTCAGCGGTGATGTGAAGTCAAAAAGTGTCGAGACAAGGAAGAGAGGAAAAGCACGAGGGTGATGCGAGGGGACGGATGAGCAAGTCGGGATGCGGTGGGGGCCTTGAGACGAGGACTGGCGAGACTTGCGCAAATGGGGAGATTACAGGCAAGATTCATCTCTGCCGCGCTTGATTTTGCCGAAAAGGAAAGGTCGACTGCTGTTCTGCCGAGATGAGACAAATCTGCGGGCCCGGAGCCGGAGGAGCTCTTGTCGGGGTCGAGCCGAGGCAAGCTCTTGACCTCACCACCGCCGCCTCGAGATCGCTGTGACCAAGCTAAAGGGGAGATTACTTAGGCTCCCAACATAATTCCAACTAAAAGGAGAGAAGAGACGGCATTCAAAACACAACATACGGGAGTGGAGAGCATCAGTCCAGAATTCTCTCTCAACTTCTCTCTTTTATTTCTCTTGAATTTCATGAGCGATTGGTGAGGAAGAAACAAGTCCTACGGGCAAACAATTTATTATTATGTATTTGGTTACCTCTGCTTGAGCAACAGCTTGGCAGAGAATGCTTTTCATTTACGTTTGATTTTCTATTCAAGTATGATTTCGTTTATGTTCTTGTTTATTGCTTTTGTGTTTATGTCGATTATGCGTGAGTAGTCGGTTCGGTTGGGCTCGGGGGTGAAGCACGTTGAGTCAAGGTCATACAAGTCGTGAGGTCTAAATGTCCTAGAACCTTGGTGGGTGTTCCCAAGCTCTAGGCCTTTATCATATGTTATTCCTTTCCTTGAGCGTTAACTCGGCGGTAGCCTTGGGGAGGGTAGCTACAAGCAATAGCAGGAGTAAGACATCAGTGTCTCTTTGTCCCGGAAAGTGCGTTGGGTGGGTGATGGTAGCCGTCGGCCTTGGGCAAAGGCTCTGAGCCACTCCTTGGTCCGATTGTGGCTAGTTGGGTGTCACAGTGAGTAAAGGCTGTTGGGCGAACGAACCTATCTTGGAGACCGTCTTGGTTAGGGGCAAGGCGGGGGGCCTCTGACTTAGTCCTAAAATCTCTACGGCAATTTGGGGTGGGGGCTGGTGTCGTGATAACCTAAAGGGCATCTACCCTTGGTACCTTTAACCATGACATACACTCATGGTGAAAATCCTTGAACCTATGACCGACGTCTTGACCAGTATCTTAATGTGCGGAACCCTTGGCCCAACTATTTGTTATTTAATCTCTTTACCTTGTGTTTAGTTTGAGGTTTACTACGCTCAAGATATATCTCTCGGTACATTTCTCGAGACCGTCGACTGATTGACACCTTGCCCTCTGGCAACCTCCTACTCAATTTGTGACAACTCGGTAACAACTCAACCAGCTCTCTTGGGTTCGACCCTTAACTTGCCATATCACGGAACTATGTGTTCAAGTTGGAGAGATTATAAATGAATCTTGGCGTGTCTTGGTACCTCTAACGACGGGTAAACCGGCGTCGTCGGTGAGATTCGTGAAACCTCAACCCGGTGGCATTTTCTCGGCGGGCCGTGTCTTGTGAGGCGGGCGGCCGTCTGACTGGCTGGTAGCGCAGGTGTGCCCTAGCGCTGACCAGCGCTTTATCCTGACCCGGCCTAGTTTTGTTTTGGGTCGACCCGAACCGGTTCGGCCCAGACCCGAATTTTTAGCCCAGATCCAAAATTTTAACCCGGTTCCATTTTTTCGACCCGGTTCGGCCTGTTTTCGATTTTCCGACCCAAATCCAGTTTTGACGAATCTGGTCCGTGCACGTGCACGCGAGGCCCGTTTTCGAATTTTGAAGAGCTGTACTTTGCAAATTTATGTAATAAATTAGGCAGGAAAGTACAGGATCCACGAGTGGGCCGCGATGAACGATTTTATTTTATTTTTATCGTTCAAAGCATGTCGTGGATGTTTAAATTATGCAGTACCATGCTATGTATGTTTAAATTACGTAGATAAACATGTTATATGTTTTCGTGATTGGAGGCGCATAGTAAGCATGCTAGGTTTATCGCGTTTTTCAAGCATATTTTAGAATTCTGCGAGCATGTTTTACATGTTGAGTTCTATAGAAAAGCATGCTAGGATTACGTGATCTGCATGGACAAACCTTTTGAAACAAAAGACTAAGCAAGTAACGACATATTAATTTTAAAAATTAAAATGTCGAGACCTCCACTTTTGATCTCTAAACAAAGTGATACGCCTTTGTGTGTAAGCGACCAAGCAGCGTGGCTTGCTTGCCTTTGTTTGTCATAAGTTTGTTGGATGAGATTTCTAAATAAAACATTTTAATCTATTGAGAAGTGGGAGTTTCATGTGTGGCGATCCACACGCGTGGCTTGCATATGAGATTTTTCATAAGTTCTCTAGAGATAGATTTAAAATGAGATAACAAAGGAATTTGGATTGGAAGCGGTATGGTCCTAGTGGATCGAGAAGTACGGTGTAACCCATCGGGTAACCACAGCCTATCATCCACAGGCCAATGGGCAAGCGGAGTTGTCCAACAGAATCATTAAGACCATACTGAGGAAAGTAGTGGGACCTACATGTAAGGACTAGAGCACTCGTCTTGACGACGCGCTATGGGCATCTGAGCGCATACAAGACCCTTGGGCATGTCACCGTGCAGAATTATGTTCGGCAAGATGTGTCACTTACCGGTGGAACTAGAGCACAAGGCATTTGGGCGGTAAACAAGCTGACTTTGATTGGGACCGTGATGGCTAAGCTAGAAACTTCAACTTCAAGAGCTAGAGGAGATAAGGCTGGAGGCTATGACATGCCATTCGTACAAAGAAAGATTAAAGATGGCACTGCGCCATCTTATCAAAGCAGCATTGACGAAGGGCACTTGGTGCTTTATACCAATCTCGATTTAAATTAATGTCGAGCAGGTTAACAAGCAAGTGGTGCGGACCATATGAAGTAAAACTCAATTTCGAATGGGATGTGGGACACGAAGGCAGGAAAAGACCTTCAAGGTCGATGGACACGTCGAAGGCTTACTATGGGCATCACGAGATAGATCCGGAGAGCGCATCAAGTGCAAGCCCCGCGGAGAAGAGTAATGAAGAAGTTTGGTCGAGCCACGGCGATAACAAGCTGACCGGAGGAACACTGGTATTTTATTTGCTTTCTTTGTTGTTGTTTTTGGCTTTGCCCCGTTTTGCGTGTGGTGTTGTGTTGGTAAATCTACGAGAGCAGTTGTTATCATGATCGAAGTGGGCGAATGAGATAATTAACTTTCTCGGTGGGCAAGAGGGTAGCTACGGAACAAGTGGTGAGCGGTTGTCGAGAATAAAGGGCGTAACGTCCCTATATCCGACCTCCATCATTAACCCCCTCCCCGTCGCCTCAACTCTGCAACTTTCCTCTCTCTCACTCACGACCCTTAAAAAAACCCATTCCATTTTCCAAAAATGAGCACCAGAAGAACCCGACCAAAACACCACAAAATCCTCGATTCCTCAGGCCAAGAAAACCACCAAGCTCGAAGCGAAGATGGCCACCCTACGAAACTCCTACCCTCCCGAGATGCCCAGGCCCTCTCGGTAAACTCGAAGGCGTGGAAGATAATTGAGAAAGCAGTGCACTGCACCCATGCGGAAATACGGAGGAACACAGAGAGGTGTGGAAAAGCCGAAGAAGAAGGCAGGCATTCGAGGAAAAGCCACCCGTGACGGAAGGAGGAAACAGCAAGCGGAGGAATCCACCTCGGAGAAGGCGGCGAGCGAGAATCCTCAGGAGAAAAGGAGGAGATGGAGAAGAGAAGAACCCCAGAGAAAGTGTCAGAGGCACCACCAGTGAAAAAGAGGCCTCTTGGAGTTCGGTTCCCACAAAAAAGAACCGGGAACTCGCGAAGATGGCGGCACCCTCCTCATAAAGGAAAGTTGTCCGACGCGGAGAGGCCCTCAAGTTCATCCACGGGACCACGCAAGGGGCATTGTGAAGCCAGGCGGCGATATGGAGGTGTTGGACAGCCTCGGAGTTAAAGATGAGGTGAGGAGGTATTTCGATAGGATTGGATGGGAGTATTTTGGAATGGCCGGCGGATACATCATCTTGGCAAGGAGTTCATTCAAACCCTTGAGGTAAAAACCCAACAGGTGGTGCGACCACAGTTGCATAAAATTGGTGATGGGCATAGCTTCTCGTTCTCCTGACGATTTCAAGCACCACAGGCATGGAGTTTTGAGACAGGCTGCTGAGTACAAGGCCTTTACCTTCATACCCGAGCACAGGGAGAATGGAATGAAAAATGGTCGGCTATTGCTCACGGGCTGCGTTAGTCGGGATCAGAAAGGGCAATGAGGCGAAGAACAACGCCTGCGGATGTGCCATCGCCTCTTGTCTAATGTTTCTTGACAAGGTGGATAGAAGCAACTCCGTCTCCAGCAGGGCTGTTTATTTTGTGGTGCATGGAGCATGGCCACAAGGTGAATTTTCTTGCATTCGCGATTGCCCATTTCAAGGACATCGACCCGTCCAGCAAGAATTTCTCTTGCGTGGTACTCGGCCATCAAGTGAAAGTCTTGAAGCAAACAACCGACACAGGCGAGCCGAGCAATATATTGATATGGCTATCTTGGAGCGAATGAAGGACATCTACTATGACGGGGACGGCGGACCTATCTTCGAACCGAGCGATGACGAGACAACCTCTCCGATCTCGATCGGCCGGGAAGGATTGAGAGATAGAGGAGGAAGATGAGGACATAAAAGCCGCTTGACTAGGATGGAGGAGGTGAAAGCTATCCATGAAGCCTACACCTACTTTTCCCACCTGGATTAATTATCCGGCTCTATGACTTGTTGTCCTCCTTTTGTTTTCTTTGTTTTGTTTTGTTTGTTGTTGGTGGTGAACCCTTTTCTCACCACTTTGCTCGAGGCAAAGTGTGTGAGTGGAGGGTTGCGTCTTTTGCTATGCGAGTTAAGAGGTTGGTCCCCTCGACCCACTTTGCCCAAGGCAAAGTGTGTGAGTGGGGCCTGCCTACCTTGCTCATGTCGTTTAGTTGTTTGTTGTTTGTGTTCCTCTTTGTTTACCCACTTTGCTCAGCATGAAGTGTGTGAGTCAGGGAGGGTTTCGTTTTTGTGTCGATTAGCATATTTAAATTGGTGGGATTGATTGGCTGTATTTTTCTTGTTGTGAATAATCTTTGGTAATTTTAGAATTCTTTTGAGCATGGTATGAAAATAAGGATAGCGAATTGAATTTGAGCACAAATGGTGAGTTTGAGCCTAAAATGTTGTATCTTGATCAACACAGTTTCCTTTCTTGTGTGATAATTGACATCTTCACTAGGCTTTTGCTAGAACTTGCGTGCACTCTTATGTCGAGGCCTCGTTACTTAGCTAAAACATTTAGATGACTTGGCGAATTTTTCTTTCAAGCATTGCTTGAGCGAAAATGTCATACTATTGTTAATCCTCGTTCAGCCTCTTGAGCTTAATAAATTCCTTCACTCATAAATTAGCCGAAAAAAAACCTCGGTCAATTGGACTCGGAGCTAATAGAAGAAGAGCGAACAAAAGGAAAAACGTAGCCTCGTAATAGCGAAAACAAAGGTTACCCAAATTTCAAAGAAATGGGCAAAATGCCCAATATAAAGAAGGTACCGAATTGAAAGAAAAATGAAGGACTTTAAATAAAAAGGAAATATATTGTGAGAAGTCTAAGATGTTTGTCTTGAGGCCGTAAGAAGAAAGGCGAAGAAATCCATGAAGGACAAAACAACTTCCTCAAACACGAGTCCATGATGGCCTATCGTTCAAAAATCTCCACCTATGCCTTAAGCCCATTCTGACCAAATAAAATACCTAAAGATAAATGTTTAAAGCTTTGTCTAAGCGGTGGAGATGGTAGAGGAGCACAGCACATAGCATAGTCGAAATGACAAATGTCTGGCGTATACACTAGCTTATACACAAGAGCGGAGCGTTGGTGAGAAAATGCCAATATGCTCAAATTTGTATTTTGACTTTTTGATGGCCGTTGCTTGAATTGAGTCTACTTGAATCCTTGGTTTGTTCAATGAGCTTATATTGGCGAGATAACCGCTTGTGAAGATGTGCTAACCTTTTGTGTCTTTTGTGTCTTTTCTTTCTTACATTGTCTTGGGCAATCATACGCATGCTTGAGGACAAGCATGTTTAAAGTGTGTGTGTGTGAGCAGTTTTTGTGCTCTTTTACGTGTCTTGTCGGTCTAGATCAGTCTTTTGTGTCTTTCTTGTTGTGTTTTGTGCGGGAGGACACCTTTGGTCTCTGAGGGCAGGCGAGAAATGGGCATCTGGTGGAAACTTGAATGGCGACACGAGATCGATTGTACCGAGGCACAAGGAGCTTCGCTCTGATCAGGCAGTCACCCGATGGTTGTTGTTACAGGCGTGACCTACAAACCGCACAAGTTACATCTCAGGAGGTTGGGCGATGGGCAAGCGCAGAGTGATCTTTGGAGCGAGAGGAAGATGAAGAAGGAAGAAGGAGGGCAAGAGAGCAGAGAGAGGTGATGGGCAGATCGCGGGATGGGGATGAATCTCGCTAATCCAGGAAAAGATCGCGCTAAGGCGAATCCCATAAAATCGGAGGAGATCATCTAAAATCCCTGCGGAGGAAATAACGATAAACAAGGAAGCCCTAACGGATTATCCAGCCCATGGGCCAACACCATCGTCAACCTCTCTCGGCCTATATATATGGGATGAATGCTCGACTTGCTGCATCGTCTTCTTCATATCAAACATCATCATCGGCATCATTATTCCGCGATTTCGGTTCTTTCGGGATAATCACCATCACCACCACATACATTAAGTCCCCGGAGCAAACACTTTTATTCGTTTTGCGTATGTTTGTTGGCGGCACTTTGGGCTCCGTTTGTTTCATTCAGTAATAGTAAGTTGTTTCATTTTCATGATGGTCTCGATTAAGCATTGCATGTTTGTTTATTTTATATCGGCTAAGTCTTTATTACGGTTTGGGCATAACAAAGTGAAGCATGATTAATATGACTCGAGAGGTCTAAGTAGGGCATTACGATCTGCATGCGTGTGTTCCTGGCATTGGGTCTGAGCGATATATAACTTACAAACTCGGTGTGTTAGTCGCGAATAACATAGTGGGCGATGGAGGGTTACAAGTAATAATTGGATTAAGGTGTCGGGTGTCCCGCTTTTGAATAATACGACTAATGTGGGCTGGAGTAGTCTAGCATTGTCTTTGCCAATACGGGTCATAACGTTGCATGTAGGCTTCATGTCTTGAGGTGTCCTCGTGCGTGGGCTATCTGGGTTAGATAGTTTGCATAGGTGTCCTTGCATTTCTTTACGAAATGATAGATTTGGAGGGTGCATCGTGGGCGTGGCGTGACTATGGGGTCGACTGTATGTCTCTTATAATGGGTTGATGCATGTCATGTGGTGAAAACCTTTGCACCTATGACAGTGTTAATCATCTTCACCAAGTTGTTGCCCAAGCGGATTCATTTATTATTTGATATTCCCTTTAGTTTGTTTGGGGTTACTTTAGCCACCTCACTATCAAGATAATTACACCACTCTCGTTCCTTTTAAGTGACATCGTGACATGAGAGATTGCTACACAACTCCTCGTGGGATCGAGCCCTATACTTATCGTTGGCTACGCTGTGATGGGCAATAGGTTATAAATTTATTTTGAGCGCTAAGCGACGTGTCGATTGTCCTCGCTCGACATTGGAGTTTGCGAGCGGGATCGATCCGGAAGATCAAAGCATGAGTCTTGATCTATTCAACCCACAGTTATTTGGTAAACGGAAAACTCCACATGTTGCAATTAATTATATAGGTGCATGCTAGATATATAATCAATGTATGGTGAATTAAACATCGAAGATAGATCCGGGAGGGGTTAAAATCAGTTTTCCTACACAAAACAACAATCAAAATTCATTTCCATCAACATATGATTTTGAAAAATAAGAAAAATTAAACATGCTAACTTTGCACTAAATTCATAATACGTACTTATAAACATCATATAAACATATTTAATTAACAACAAACATTTAACAAAATTTCTCAAATTTCACATACAATAACAAAGCATATAACCCAAATTTCATGGATGAATTTCTAATATTTTGCATATATAAGAAGCATACGATTTCTAACTTTTATCGGAATCGATCGTCGTGAAAATGTTTTCTAACTTAGGATTTGAAAGGAAAATTTGAAGAACTACCTATTTTTCTCTCCAAGTTTCGGTGGTTATGGTGAAATGAGAGAAAAATTTTATTCATTGATGATATATTATTCTTATCATATAATTAATTAATTAATTACCTATCATTTTCAAACTATCATTATCAAACTTAAATGAAAATATCTTCCTTTTTTTTCTCATGGTTCGACACTCTCAAAGGTGGAATCGACATAAATTTTATTTTTTGATGTTAATATATATAATCATGCCTTAGGAAAATATATAATTAAAGTCAACAATTTATTCTTTGTCTCCTAAAATACTACATTCACTGCAAACAAATATACTTTATCACTTTAATAAATGATCGTCTTATCTTATGGAAGAATTAAATCATGTCGACTTCGAAGAATTAGCATATCATTATAATTTGAATTATTTTCTTCCTTTCACACTATGAAAGTTTATTAACACACTAATAAATACTCATCATTTTATTTTTTATGATTCACCTTATCATACATAATTTAAATACCTTTCATTTTCAATATCATTAACCATCAGCTTTCACACAATTTGAATTTTCTTCTTTCCTAAACTTGCACACACATTTTAACTACACAAATCACACATATCACCTTATATTTTAATTATTATCTTATATCTACATTAATAACGTCTAACGTCATAATAATTATCATGTTTATCGTAAAAGATGAAATTTTAACTTCTTTCACCTACAACCAAACTTTAACCACTATGCATAATAATATCTACATATCTTATTTTTTCAATTTATAGCAATGTGACATAATATAGGTCTTAGATGATAGAATAAATCATAGGAAAAATAATTAAGAACAATTCTATGTCCTAAAATGGAATTTTCGAACTATAGTTAGAAAATAAGAATAAATTATCAATCTTCATTCCTTTAATAACTAAAATTATTTTAATGAAGGATTACATAAAATAATGCTCTTGTTTCATAAAATAATCATAGGACTTTAAATATTGCAATTCCTTAGCGTTATACTAAATTTTGAATAGTCTCAAGCGTTGATAATAAAGTAAGTAATCTCATATTCATTCTTCGTTAATAAGGAATTAAATTCTAGCTTAAATCGCTTAGAAAATAACGTAATACTAACTATCGAAAATTAATCGACATTAAAAATGCTCTTGAATGAATAATATATATATATATATATATATATATATATATATATATATATTCATTAATTTACTAATGATTTATGGATATAATATGAAAATTCTCGTATTATGGATAGTAAAAATTGGGCTTCGATAAATTACTATTTCGATTATCGAAACAAAACCCTAATTAACGATTTATATTATCATGACTTGTTTTAAAACTTTGGGATATTAACTTATCTTTGATAGATATAAACAATATGTAAAGCTAGATAAGAAAAGAAAATAATGGGCACCTGCAACATATGGATAGCAGACAACTTTATTAAAGTTGAGTGAACATATCAATTTTGCCAACGCTTTTTTCTCATTGGATATCACTAGGCAATATCCTATAGTAGATAATTTTTCTACCGACACTTTTATTAGAAATAACTCTTAGATGATAATACATATCGATAAAAAATGTATATGTACAAAACTTTATAAAATAAAATATATTACTTAAAAGTGCAGCATACATAACATAAGGATGATGCTTGATTGGATAACTAAAATAAACATAAATTAAAATTACATTGCTTAACTAGATAACTAAAATAGGTATAAATTAAAATTACATTAAAATAAACTACATTTATTTATCAAACATAATTGCCATCAAATGACGTTTCATCTCTTCATCTTCTGGGATAAATAATCTTTCGTTATTAATGTATTCAGCATCTGTTTTCCAACTTCAAAGCCTTCCTTTGTTCCTTTTATGTTCCAACTCCATATTAGCACTTTAATTTTGCTCATTAGCTCAGCTTCATTATTTCTAACGAGTCTCAAAACATGAATTTCTATAGCAATTTCATTATTAGTAAATTCAGATTGTGATGCCTTACCTTTTCCTTTCTTTTCCTTTATCTCTTCCCATGGGATGAAGAATAGTTAAACATCATGTAGATGGAGTTTCGAATTTGAAGGGATATCATACTCTCCATCTTCAAAGTCCTTGAT
Source organism: Salvia rosmarinus (assembly GCA_036937905.1). Classification (NCBI taxonomy): domain Eukaryota; kingdom Viridiplantae; phylum Streptophyta; class Magnoliopsida; order Lamiales; family Lamiaceae; genus Salvia; species Salvia rosmarinus. The sequence continues at coordinate 194,753 of JAODLM010000168.1, forward strand.
CTTTTTGAGATGTCATCACTTTCTAGATCATTACTCTCTTCATTTCCAAAGCGAAATGGTATTGTATCATGGGTAATGTTAAGTTCCACTTGGGGTGCTTACGTAACTTTAAATACAACAATGTCCGAAAGTTTCTACCACTTATAAATTGCATAGCTTTTTCTCAACATCTTTGTGGCTCATCCCACTCTTTTCCGACCATTTGCTTCCTTGTAAACAACCCACTTATTTCATTTTCATTTAGTGGTTTCCAATAGCCTTTCATTGAATTGGCCTTCTTTCATTGATTTCTTGTGGATTTTATGCTCGAGGGTTCATGATACAATTTATGCACATGTGCCCATAGCGAGACACTCTTTTAGTTTTGGGTATCTTATCTTCGCTAAGCGTAACACCAAGATGACATCAACGCTACATATTCTCACATTCAAATATTTTTGCTTTTTTTATTTGTGTTTGTCTTTGAAACAAATTACGAGGATATTTTGTGATGTTGGAATTTCTTGAGCAGAGTTTGATTAAGATTCGGAGAAAATTCAAATTTTGATAATCTTGAGTTCGGAAAAATTGAAATGAAAATAAGATGAATAGTTTGGATAATGTTGGGAGTTAGGATAATCTTTGGGATTTGGATAATTTGGGAGTTGAATTAAAATTTGGATGATTGGGATGTGGAAATCGATTTTAACCCTCTCAGGGGATCTATCTTGGATGTTTAATTCACATCATAATTTTTTACTGTATATATTACAGGGGTGAGGAGATAGATGTATCCGAGACTCGTGCTTTGATCTTACGGTGTATCCCGTTTGCCTAAACTCATGTCGAGTGAGGACAATCTATGGAGAATACTATAGAAATCGCCTTTCCTATCTCAAAGTTTTGAAAATCTCACTTTATAGGAATAGGAATTCTCGAAAATATTAGCTACATTAGCTTGATTTTCTCTCATTTATATTTATAATGCAATCCTAAATCCTATCTAGATAGGATTTATGCATATCTAATAAATATAATAATATCCTTTAAGATAGAGAGATCAAGTTAGAGTCCAGAGGACTCTACTTAGAAAACTCGAAATTCTTCATAGCTCAGGGCACGGATGGGCGGCCAGGATCAAATCAAGGAATAAAGATGGGCCTCAAATAAATTAATTATCTTATGTTCACCGAACATAAATTAATTCATAAACATTTATTCATGCCACTAGAGAATAAATCTTGACTTACTTTATGCGAGTTGAGTCGGGCTTGCACTTAGACTATCGAATCCCGTATTTAAGATATCGTCGTCCATTAATTTTTCGGTGTTACATTGCTAAAATAATTAATATCTTTAATTCCTAAGTAGTACCACTCGACCTTATTATTGTACTTGAGATAACTCAACCGCATGGTTTAGTACAATAAACCTTTGAGATCATAAGGGGCGTCATCATCCTAGCGGATATGGTGACTCGACACGGGTAACTAGCATGACATCGCACGCCACCACCGAATCAGAGAGAATCTTGGGTTATCTCATCAACCCTCACCCATGCAAGTCAAGTGATGGTCGAACTCATACTCATCTAATACCTTATCGAGGTTTAGACCAGCGTAAGTCTCAGAGATCTAGGTTCTTCACGGCGTCGGATGAAGAACTCGTCTCTTGTGATCCATCAATCGTCGAGGAGGCGTGCCGGCATAGACAAACACAAGTCAAGTCACTTCTTATCTACCATTGACCTTGAGCAACTCGTCCTCAAGTTGTCTCAGCTGATACTATTTATATCTCATTAAGCTTGACCAATCATCGAGACTTACTGATCTACAACACTTTGTATAATCTAACTTATATAGAGATAAAAGGACATATATATGCAATCAAGTAAACAATTGAGATAGGAGATTATAATAGTGGTAACGAGAAACAGTATACAAGCTCAACCAAGCGCTCGGTATACAAATACAACAATCTCCCACTTATACTAAACAAAACTTTTAGTATACAATGCGTCTCTACTAGCTATTACAAACACCATCTTTCTACTCACACTTATACAAAAGTTTCCTTTCTAAGTGGGTGCCATCTAAGCGCAATCAAGTCCTCGAATATGCTCTTCTTTGACTTTTACGGCGAGGCTCTTCGTGAATGGATCAGCTAGGTTATCCGAACCAATCTTCTCAATCGCACGTCCCTAGTCTAACATTTCTCTTACGACATGCTACTTTCTCTCTATGTGTTTCGTTTGCTTGTGGGTGCATGGTTCCTTGAGGTTTGCCACTTGCACAGTTATCACATGAAACTATGATACTCTTGGGCAAACCGGTACCATCTAGATCCATGGTGGTTCTGAACCATCGACCTCTTTAGCGACTCGGCGGCTACATATTGACTTCCATGGTGGAGTCCGCAATGCATCATTGCTTTGCTCAGCGAATCGCTCCTCCTCCCAAGGTAAACACATGGCACAGTGAGACTTCTTCTCATCACGGTCGACTTGGAAATCCGGTGTGAATAACTTGAAGACATTAGACTATCTATGGTTAGCGATAGCGCTTTTACCGTTTATAGTTGATATTGGAAGATGAGTTTAGCTTCGTTTAATATGCAGTTTCGTATCAGATTCTTAATGTTTTATCTATTTCTAGAATCTTGCTTTTGGGTGTTCTTTTGGTGTTGTGTAGGTCCTATGTTGAAAATCGAAGCAGGAGCAGCCTTGCGAGCCATGTACACTACGGCACATTTCAGTCGACCAACCTAGCGGTCGCTAGGATGGCGCTAGGAAACACGTCAGCGAGAACCCGAGCACACATGACGCGAAATCGTGCCAGGCATGAAGCCGGTCGAGAAAGTCATGCAGGGCGATTTCGACGGATCAAATTCTAGCGACCGCTGTTGCATGAGCAGAAGCAGGCGCAGGCGACCAGCGCGGCGAGATCTGTGAGACTTACGACCACCGCACTAGCGATCGCGAAGGGTGGTCATGAGGCAGCGGCGAAGGGAAATTAGGGTTTGGGGTGTTTAGTCATATGGCGCACCCCGCCTAACTTGAGACCTACGATTCGAGCCTTTTCTCAGTTTTCATAAGTTTTTGAGTTTTAGCTTTAGCTTCCATATGTTTCATTCTAGAGTTGTTTCTGGATTGTTCTTTGTTAGTTTCGTTTTGTCAGACAATAAGACGTTTCGTCGAGACGATCTCTGCAATTTTCGTTTTCTGAGGTTGGGATTGAAGCTAGACGTGTTCATCACCTTCATCACGGGTTTTATATATTTAATTTCCGTCTTTATGTTCGATTATTTCATCGTTTATTATGTAGCATTGAGTTTCGTTCTAATCTAGGGTTTGCATGATTCGATCCTATATTTGTGATTCTGATTATAGTTATTTACCGTCCATGAACATTGATTCATGATTCGATTGTGCTTATTTATATGTGTTGGTTTCGTCAATCTCGATGCATATTAGGTTTCAGTTAATTACGTAATTGTGTTAATTGTCGATCGATATCGATGCATGATACTGAATGAGCCTTGAGTCGTGGTGAGATAGGATATTCGTGAAGGCATATTCCTTGTGATCCATTTGGGTTGCTTGTTTTCACCTAGAGCGTAGAATATGGGAAACTAGTAATCTGACCGCTTTGTAATAGAAGTTCGAGTTATATGATCTTCCATCTTATACGGATTAAAATTGGTTAATAGAGAGGATAATCATACGTTGTGGATAGGATTAATCGAGCCCTAGGGTTAGTCGTCTTTATCTATTTTTAAACATCCAGTGTTTATTGCTTTAATTTAGCTTCTGTTTTGTTACCTTTGCTTTGGTTGAGTTCAAAGCCTAAATCTCCAAAACCATATTTGTTGTTGATAATGATGAATCCTTGTTGAGTTGCTTCGTATTTTAGCATTACAATCCAATGGATCGATGCTTAGCTACCCTATTTACACCTTTCGTGTTAGAAAATTAAGCGATCAAATTTTAGGCGCCGTTCGGGTTATTAAGATCATATAGGAATAACTTGACAATTTGGAATTATTAATTCAAGTTGTACTTTTATTTTTTATTTTATTCCTTGAATCGATTTCCTTCTTTTCTCGGTGGTTTATGTTCTAGCGTCGAGGACCTCACAGAACTACATTTGATCCGAGAATCGAAAATTCACAAGGAGAAGGAAGGGCGAGAAGAAGAAGCAATGGCAAATCGAGAATAAGAATTCCTCGAAGTGCTAGGCCTTTGTTAGCGTGTTCGAATACGGCGCAATTGGCGACTATGGGACTCGTTGTCCATGCTCGGGGCTACAGACCGTTGAATTACATGTCTGGGACCTCCTAAAGCAATTTCAAGGAGGCGGATGGGGCCAATGTGGCTAACAATTTTGGTGGCATAGCCTAATCGGCATGGTTCAAGGAGCAGATTCGGAGGTCACGGAGGATCAGCCCATCTGAGACTATCTGACATTTGTGACACCATCAAGCAGATAGGGTGCCACAAGAACAATCCGGATCGTATGTTGGCTTATGCGAAATCAAGCAAAGGGCTGGTTGAGACCTTAGATAATGGGCATCAACGGTTGGGCGATTACGTGAGAATTCCTCTCGAAGTACTTCCTCAGCTAAGGCACGGAAGATCATAGCAAGATTTCCCTTCTCGGTTAGGAGATGAATCTTTATTAGAGTCGTGGGAAAGATTAGGGGCCTATTGAGAAGGTACCACGGCATGGATTCTCGAGGGCGGCGATTACAGCAGTTTGCGTGACACCTCGACGCGAGGAGTATTGTTGGCGCATCAGCGGGGTTGCCTATTGAGCGAGCGTGTAGGCGAGGCCGGCCCGCATCATGGAAGAGATGGCGGCCCAGCGAGTTATCGAGTGGCGATGGAGGACACGGTGGTGAAAAGCTACTAGATTGAGGTGATTGTATGATAATATTATGGGCGATTCACTTGTTAAAGTCGATTTGAGAAAGAAAAGGAAAGGAAAGCGCGGCTCGGATAAATCTTTGCAGGTCGACGAGATGATGAGGGGGCGTGATACATCGTCGGAGGAACAACCGTCACGGGGAATCCGGCGTACAATCAACAACAATCACCCAAGATTTCGTATCGCCTTGACCCCGATAATTTTCAAGACCTCCAGCGTTTCTCGATTCGAGCGGGTGATTCGAGATGCAAGAAGCCGAGTCTAGAGGACATGATCGGCGATTGGTTGTAAGCACCAACAATTATGAATCGATCGGTCGTTTATAAGCAACAGGGCGAGAAGATTAATCATTTGGAGTCCTTTGTGGCTATGGGAAAACATGAAGATGATGGAGAATCAAATAAGTGAGATAGCCGCGAGGAATGGGCGGCTACGTCGGGCCAATTTCCGAGTGTCTGGGTAAACCCTAAAAATCTAACGAATGCCATTCATTTGAGGTGGACGAGCTTATGAAAGTCCGCGAGGAGGCGAGCAGGGAAAGGAGCAAAGAGAAGAATCTAGGACCGAGCTCGTGCCGTCGAGCCGGCTGAAGAAATCTGACGGAGTTCGCGGCGGCTCGGTGAGCGCAACAAGTCAGCAGCGCCGCGACGTATCCGACCAGACCTAGCGGCGACCTAGCGGTCCTGGTAACTACTGACGGACGCGAAATCATCAGAAGCTTGAGGCCTTGGCGCCCGAGGAAACCCAGCGCATCGCAGATGAAGGAAGATGCTTTACATGTCTAGCGACGCGCAAGCGAGTCGCGAGGCTAATCATGAAAACAGTTGTAAGAAATTTCCGGCGTCACGTACCTCAATTCCGTTTCCAAGCCGTTGGCCAAGCCCAATGCGATGAGAAGTTGCCCGGTTATGGAGATGTTCAAAGGTGCATTAATATTCCTTTACTTGATGCGCCGAGATATGCGGGTTCCGTTAAGTTTTAGAAGGATGCCGTTGCCCATAAAAAGCTTGGGAAATTCGAGGCAGATCAATCTGTCTCAGAGAGTGCGATCTTTGTCGCGAAAGTTGAGCTCAAGCGAAAAGATCGAGCTGCCACGCATAGCATGTCTCGGAGACGGACATTCTCAAGGTTACGTGTGATTTGAGGCAATCAATCGATGCGTTGTCCATTTTAACCGATTGGAGATTGGAGAGATCAAGCTGAGCCACCATAGCTCTTGGATGGCGGAACACATCGATGACTTATCCGAAAGGATAGTGGAGACGTGCTTCGTGAAAGTTGATTTCGTGCTTCGTGTGATTCGATTTGTTCTCCGACTTATGACGAGAGGACCCTCTTATTCGAGCCATTCTAGCTACTGGGCGAAAGACTGGAAGCGATAGGCGTGCAGATGGAATCTCATTTTCCTTGAAGATCGGCGGCGAGATTTTAGATATCTTATCGATGATGAGGCCTACAGAAGCAGCATGGCATTGGAGGAGACCGATGGAAGAAGC
>JAODLM010000229.1:0-100612 GCA_036937905.1 Salvia rosmarinus
GGTAATATCCTACCTCGGCGTCATAACTTTGAAGAGCTCGCGCGACCGATGTTAAACCCACAGACCACCGGTGAATTTCATTGAGCACGTGGTCGAACCTTACGGCCGAGCTTACTCGGGAGGGTTGAAGGTAAGACTTCAGGTGAGGGCGCCCTCATGCATGAGATATACAGGATTCGCCATCGTCTTTTGGCTTGAGCCGATCTTGAGGTAGTCGCCGTCTTCCGATAGGCCTTGGGAGACATCGAATTCGGCTCTATCTCGGTGATGATCTTAGGCGTGGGACTCAGCGATGCTACGGAATGAACCTCCTCCTTTGGTGGACTTGTTGACGACGCAGACTAACTTGTTGAGGATGTCGGCTCGGTATTTTTTTCCTCGGGGGATTCGGTGGATATCTTGAAGTACTGAGCGAGTCGACATCTCCTTTGCTTCTCGGTATTATTTCATTCGGTCCTCCTTGCCTCGTATTTTCCTAACACAGGTTCTACGACACGGGAATCACCGAATTTGGATCTTGTCCACCCCGGGTTCCTTGGCGGCCCGAGTCCCGAGATCAGGGCCTCGTACTCCACCTCGTTGTTGGTGGTTGGGAAGGTAAACCGGGGCGTGGGTGACTTCTTGCTCTGCGGGCCGAGGAGGAGGATGCCCGCTGCCGTTTTGCAGGCTCGATCACGTACATGCCAACCAACCATGGTGCTAGGATGACTTCCTCCGCCGGGGGCTGAGCTGGAGTTACCTCATTGTGCGAGCCCACCTCGGTGGTTTGGCCTCAACCGGGAAGTCGGCGAGCTTGCCCTTTTATGGCGGCTGGGTGAGTACGAGATGTCGTGCTCACCAGCTCCGGTGCCCACTTAGCTATACGTCCGGATATTTCGGTCTTAACAAGACTTGTCTCAAGGGTAAGTCGGTTAGCACAGGACGGAGTGAGCTTGGAAGTAGGGTCGGGGCGTCGCTTAGCGTTCGCGGGGCGATGCTCTGCTTTTTGAGGCGGTGTACCTTGTCTCCGGTCCTTTGAGCTCGGTGATAAAATAGATGGGGTTGTCGTCCCCTCATCTCGCATGCGATCACAGCTGATGGCCTCGTCCGTGGCGGGCGTATAGAGAGGATTCGCCTTGCTCGGGGTGGGCGAGGTCGGCGGTCGGCAGGTACCTCCCCGGTGTCTGGCGGCACAGTGTTCTTCGCGGGCGGTCGGGAGCTCTCCTCGGGATCTTGAAGGGGGCTTCTTGGCGGCTCGAGGCAATCTGTGAGGCGGTAGGCACCCGTGAGTTTGTGGATCTCACGGATGGTCCTTGGCACTGCATGTCGAAACCTTGCCTTCACCTTGGTGGGATTGGCCTTCGAGGCCCTCACGAAAACCAAAGATCCCAGAACTTGCCGGTCTTCACCATAAATGTACATTTACGGGGTTGAGTTTGAGGTTGGCCGACTTGAGGAGTTGGAGGATAGTCTTGGGGTCATCGGTAGCATGACTCTCCGTTTTGACTTTTGACTACGATGTCGGTCGTGAACCTCGACGATCTTCCCGATATGGTCTTTGAAAGTTGCATCCACCATCCTCGGTTGTAGCCCCGGCGTTCTTGAGGCGAGGCATCTTCGGTATGCAAAACGGCAAAGTCGGTGATGAATCGCGGTCTTGGGCGTCCTCCCGGGCTCATCGAGAGTTGGTGGTACCCTTTGTATAGATCCGGGAAGTTGAACATCTCGTGGCCCACCAATGCCTCCACGCTTCTTGTCGATGTCGGAGGGGTAGCAATCTTTTAGGCGGTCTTGTTGAGGTCGGTATAATCGGCGCACATCGCCGCCCTCTGGATTTCGGACCACGAATGGATTAGCCATCAGTCGGGTGTTGACCTCGAACAAGATCTTGGCCTTGAGTTGAGTCACCTCGTCCCTTATGACTTGGCTGCGCCCGTAAATATCCTTTTCTTGCTGCGGATGGGCTTGTAGCCGGTCGATGTTGAGGCGGTGAGTTATGAGCTCGGCGACACTCGATCATATCGGCGGGGACCATGCAAACACGTCCTATATTCCCTCAGAAGTTGTATGACACGCCGCCGGATGTCAGTTGGGCCCTGGGTGCCGACCTGGATGACCTTCGAGGGATCGTCGTCGTATAGTTGGAGGCCCTCGGTCAGGTCATCCCGGGGTGTCGGTCTCAGAGGGCTCGGTAATTGCTATGCCTGGGGCGAGGCCGCATCTTGGGTTGAGAGTCGTAGGCATTCTTTTCTGCCGTTTGGTCCCCACGGATGCTAAGCACTCCAGGGGTGGGAATCTTGACGGTGGTGGTAGACCGAGCAGGCGGCCTTGGTGGCGTGAATCAATCTCTCCCCGAGGATGATGTTATGCGGAGAGGAGCTCGGACGGTGAAGAATCGGATGGCCTTGGTGGTGACACAGGGAGCTCGTCCTACCGCGCCGGAAGGGTAATGACCCTCCAGCTGGGCGCCTCTTGAGTGAAGCTCCATAGCCGGGAGGCGCGGGAAGTACTGAATACCTCCGACCTCAAGCTTATCCGGCAGCTACGGAAGATGATCTTGACGGAGGCTCCGATGTCGATATAGACGTGGAGCGTTTTGTTGCCCACCACGGCACAGTATGGTGATGGCGTCTGATGCGGCATGATCTTGGGCAGGGGTCCTCCTTGAAAACGTTATGTTCTCACCGTCCAGGTCGCTTGTTCTTGGCTCTTGAGGGCCGGCCTCAGGAGCATCGTTCTTGAGGACGACCTCGTCGTCCGAGGGCAGTTCGTAACAACATAGACCTGCTCCATAGCGTTGGGACCTTCGTCTGTTGGATTTGTATCTTGAAAGCGCTTTGGTTGAGCTTGTATACAATGTTTCACATTACCACTATTACAATCTCTATCTCGATTTGAATACTTGATTGCATATATCTGTGTCCCTTATCTCATATATAAGTTAGATCATACGATTGTAGAAGATCACAGTGTATGATTGGTTGAAACAATGAGATATAAAAAGTTTCCTGGTGAGGCGACTTAAGGCGAGTTGTGGGTTTAAGCTGCAGTATAGATAAGTGACTTGACTTAGTTGCTTGTCTATGCTTTGATGCGTCTACGATGTATTGAAGGATCACGGTGAGATGTGTTCTTCGACCGACCTGTGAAGAACCAAGATCTCGGTGACTTACGATGATCTAAACCTCGATAAGGTATTAGGTGAGTATGAGTTCTTGACCATCACTTTGACTTGTTATGAGTGAGGGTTATATGTTCTAAACCCAAGATTCTCCGCATCTTGGGTGGTGGCGATCTTGTATGTCACGCTAGTTATCATGACGAGTCACCGTATCCGATTAAGGACGATGACGTCCCCTTGGAGCTCAAAGGTTTATTGTACTAAACCCCTGCGGTTGAGTTAGCTCAAGTACAATAATAAGGTTGAGTGGTACTACTTAAGGAAATAAAGTTATTAATCGCTTTAAGGCATCGATTGCTATAAATGATTAATGGACGCTCGATATCTTAAATACGAGGATTCAGTAATGTCTAAGTGCAAGCCCCGACTCAACTTCGTAATAAAGGGGTAAGTCAACATTCTTTCTAGTGGCATGATCGAATGTTTATAAATTAATTTATGTTAGAGGTGAACATAAGATAATTAATTTATTTGAGGCCCATCTTTATTCCTTGCATTTGATCCTCTGGTTTGCCCATCGAGTGCCCGTAAGCATCGAGGAAAATCGGCCCCTTATTGCTCAATTGGCAAGATTTTATTCTCTTTATCCACAAGGATATAATTATATTTATGGTATATGCATAGATCCTTTCCATATAAGATTATGGTAATAATCTTGAGAGTATGGAATAATCCCAAGAGTATGGAAATAATCCAAGAGTATGGTAATATTCCATATAGGATTATGGTAATATTCCATATAGGATTATGGTAATATTCCATATAGGATTAAGGTAGTGCATTATAAATATAAGGTATGAGATAATGTCTAGGTTAATGCTCACATATTGTAAGCATAATTTTCGCCATCACATATCGAGATTCTCGAAAATTGTGAAGAGCTCGGTGATTTTCGGTGGCATTCTCCATAGATCGCCCTCACTCGACGCTGGAGTTTGGGTATCCGGGATACAGTCCTGAAGGTCAAAGCACGAGTCTCGACCGCTCAATCTGCTCATCCCGCTCGATTCACTTCGGCGGATCCAAAGGTAAACACGAAAAACCCCAACGTGTTGCAATTAAATATATAGACGCATGCTAGGTTTATAATCAATGTATGGTGAATTAAACACCCAAGATGGATCCTCGGGCGAGGGTTAACATACGCTTTCCTACAATTGGTATCGAGCTTGGGATCGAGAATCTCGCTCTGTTGGATTAATTCACGTTTGATTATTACGTGCGCTTATTTAATTGTGGATCCGCTGCTCATCGTGGCTCGCTTATTGTTTTTGTTGGTTTTGTTTTACACCACGAGAAAATCCGTGGTTAGATTAGATTTTATCATGTAAATCTTATCCGTAAAGAACGAAGACGAACGAACGAAGAATCAAACGACGGAAAACAGTATCTCGGCGGTTCCACAGGCGGTTTCATGGCGAGCCTCGCGATCGCAAAGGGCGATCGCGAGGGGGCTGGCGACGGGCGTGCATTCACAAGACGAGATCCTCGGCGCCACGCGAGCGAAGCGAAATGAAGCGAATAGGTACGCCGCCACAATGAGCGAGCTAGCGGCGGAAGGACGGGCGCGTTGCGCGAGCTACCCGACGTCATGAGCGGACTCGCGGTCGCGAAGCTGACCGTGGCGGCGGCGCCTTTCTAAGACGCTCGCGCTCGGGGGGCACAAGCAGCGTGCTCCGACGGTCGCGGTCGCCACGATCGCCGAGGCAGCCCGCGAGAGCACGCGTGGCGCGCGGCGCGGTCAGGCGCCATAGATCGGGCTTCTGCCCTGCGCGGCCCAAGACTCTTTTGACCCGCCCCGGACCCGCTTTTTCCGCTTTTCGGTCCGTGCCCGCACGCGAGGCCCATTTGTTGAATCCGTCCGCGCGCCTGCACGCGAGGCCCGTTTTGAAGTTTAATTGCATGCTTTGTAAATCTATGTAATAGATTAGATTTAAATGTCTGTGTTTCACGATCAGCGCGATGAACGTTTATTTTATTTTATCGCTCATACGCATGTCGTGTATGTTTAATTTATGCAGAGTATGCTATGTATGTTTATATTACGCTGACAAACCTTTAAGTGTTTTACGAATCGGATGCGCATAGTAAGCATGTTAGGTTTATCGCGTTTATCAAGCATATTTTAGAATTTCGCGAGCATGTTTTACATGTTGAGTTCTATAGAAAAGCATGCTAGATTACGTGATGCATGGACAAACCTTTGAATAAAAAGACTAAGCAAGAACCCGACAAATTAATTTTCAAATTAAAATGTCAAGACCTCCACTTTTGATCTCTAAACAAAGTGAGACGACTGTGAGTAAACGCCCACACGCGTGGCTTGCTTGCATTGCTTATCATAAGTTTGTTAGATGAGATTTCTAAATAAAACTTTTAAATCTATTGAGTGTTTGAGTTTCATGTAAACGATCCACACGCGTGGCTTGCATGTGCGATTTTTCATAAGTTCTCTAGAGATAGATATAAAATGAGATAACAAAAGAATTTGAATTGGAAGGTATGGTCCGAGTGAGTATACCAATTCTAAGAATTCATCTTCTTTGTTAAAATTGTGGTCATTGCTTGACATCACCTCAAGTACAACTTACCGCCAAGTCCTTCTCGCGATAGTGACGTGGTCTAGTAAGGTCCAATCATTAATTTCATTGTCATAAGGATAAGTTGACATGGATTGAAATTAAACGACTAAAAGGTATATTTTAGTCCGTCGAGGGTTCATGTGTACGCCCACACGCGCTGGCTTGCATGTGGAATTTCTTGGGCGATTGGAGGTTTCAATTAATATTGTTTTATCAAAAGGTTACAATATTATTGTTACGAATTATTTGCGATCGATGCTTATGTGTTTTACATTATCGTTTTGATATGTCTCTTACCGATTATCAATATGCTCGCACAAAACTGCTATCCGGTCCAAATTTCATCTAGTGGAAACGAAACATGGAATATGTTCTTATCATTTGAAGAACACATGTTTGTTCTCACTCATTTCCTAAACCCGATGCCTCATCGACACATCGACTAATGAGCGGCGAGTCAAGCGGACTTTGGAATAAGTCAAATAATATGGCTAAATGCTATATGATGACTACGATGTCCAAAGGCTGCAAACAAAGAGATCGTCGATGGTAGCACGCGATCGATATTTGGTCAAGTCTCGAGAGTAAGTTTGGGCGATCGGATCGGATAGTCCGCTTCCACACAATGAGAGAAATCTTGGCAAGTAAGACGGAAGAAGGAAGTTCGTCCATGAACATGTCTCCCATATGACTCATCTCATGGATAGTCTTGATCATTGGGAGTTTGATAAACGCCGCATTTTACACGCTTATAGTTGATATTTGAAGATGAGTTTAGCTCGCTTAATGTGCGCCACGATCGATTCCTAATGTTTTATCTATTTTAGAAGATCTTCGCTCTTGGGTGTTCTTTTGGTGTTGTGTAGGTCTATATGTTGAAAATCAAGCAAGGAACGACGCACGAGCCAAAACACACAATCTGGCGTGTTTCTAGCGACCAGCCAGCGGTCGCCAGCCGCCGCTAGGAAACACGCCAGAACCCAACATACATGCGATCACGAATCGTGCCCGCGAGCGGCCCAACAGAAAGCCACTGACGATTTCGCGACCACTGAGTATGGCTACACCGCTAGTCGGTCACGAGGCACCAAGCGGCGCAAAGAGGCGATCAGGCGGCGAAGGTCACACAGGATTACCTCGCGACCACACCTAGCGACCGCTAAGGGTGGTCGCGAGACAGCTGCGTAAGAGAAATTAGGGTTTGGGGTGTGCCTATATATGGCAACACCTCGCGCCCAATAGACCACAACACGCCCCGCACCTATTTTACTTCGTTTCCTCGCTTTTTCCTTTCTTTCTTTTAATCTTCATTTAGTTTAATTCTAGTATTGTTTTTACGTTGTTCTAGTTTAGTTTATCGTTGCTATCGATCGGAACGCTTTGTCCGATCGCTTTTCCTTTGTTTCCGCTCGCTTGGGATTGGATTCAAGACCAACCTTTGTTCATCCGACGCTTCTCACGGGTTTTATATATTTAATTTCTATTTTATGGTTAATTCTGATTTCGCTTCGCTTATTATGTCTCGCTAGTTTTCTATTCTAATCCTGTGGTTTGCATGATCCGATCCTATATGTTGTGATTCCCGCTATTGTTATTTACCTTCCGTGCATTGATTCATGATTCTTGGTGCTTATTTATATGTATTGATTTCTAATCAATTTTGATGCATATCATAGTTGCCAGTTAATTACGTAACTGTTTTAATTGTCAATCGATCTCGAATGCATGATACGAATAAGCCTTGAGTCGTAACTGAGATAGGACATTTGTAGGAAGCATAGTCTTAGTGATCTATTTGGGTTACTTATTTTCCTCTAGAGACGAATCGTAATAGGGAAAATTAGTAATCAATCAACAGAATTGTCAGAATCAAGTTGTTGGTTATATATGTGATCTTCCGTCTTGTCGGATTAAAACGGTTAGTAATAAGGTGATAAACATCGCTGTGGATAGGATTGCGCATCCCAAGGTTAGTCTTCCTTCTTAGTTATCTTCGTGTTTTTATCGCTTATTTATATTTCGTTTGGTTACCTTTGCTTGGATTAAATTCAAGCCCTAAAACCTCTCACCCTTTATCCGTGTTTGAATAATGATGAATAATCGCTGAGCTAGCTTCTGTTTTCGTGATACAATCAGGATACGATACTCACACCCTATCATTACACTTTTACGTGTGAAAAGGAGCGATCAAATTTTACGCGCTGTTGGGATTGTTAAGATCACATAGGAATAATTTGACGATTTGGATTTATTAATTCAAGTTATATATATATATTATTTTTATTTTTTATTTTTGTTAGTGCTAATTTCTCTCTTCTCGCAGGTGGTATATGCACAAGATCTCAAGGACCTCCTCAAGTATTATTAGATCCCAAGATCAAGGCTCTCAAGGAGAAGAGGACGAGAAGAGACGAGATGCAATGGCAACCAATCCGCGTAATCCGGGGCATTCCTCCCGAGCAAGTAGCACGCATGCTAGCCGACTTTGCAGAGATGCAGCGGATGATTTAATATGGGAATCATTGTCCCTCGCTCCAGAGGATAGACTCTAAACCACATGTATCGACATCCCACCCAACAGCCCAAGGAGGCGGTTGGGGCCCGCACGTAGATGCAAATAATTTTGAACTCAAACCGCCCCGATCAAGATGGTCCAAGGAGAGCGCTTAGTGAGGAGTCACAGACCGAATGCACATCTCGAGGCTTTTCTATATTTGTGACACCATCAAATGTAATGGGGTGCCACAAGACACGATCCGGATGCATGTTCGGTTTCTCGTTGCACCAAAGCGAAAGATTGGTTCAAGAGTTTGGACCGAAATGCATCGACACTTGAAACTCATGAGAAGTTTCTATCAAAATACTTTCCGCCGCAAAAGCGCAGAAGATTATCGCCGAAATCTCATTTTGCTAAAACCACGACGAATCATTATTCGAGGCATGGAGAGATTCAGAGGTCTATTGAGACGATGTCCACAACATGGGTTCTCCAAGGAGCAAAGAATCACACAGCCTACTTGGGATCGATACGGCGCATTTATGAGCATGGTAGATCGTTTACGGGAGGATGCCTATCGAACCGACACAGAGAGCAGGCGAGCCGATTTTAGAAGAGATGGCTGCCAACAGCTATCAATGGCCAACGGAGAGAACGCCATCGCTCAAAGCAACCGCTGAGAGGATTCAAATATGACGACCTCATGAAGAAGTTCACTCTTTTGAAGAGTCGATCAAATGCAGAACGAGCCACATCAATCGAGAGAGTCATTCAAATTTCAACAATCTTCAAAGAAGCTTCAATACTCGTAATTCGATTCAAGAGCCGAGGAAGCCAAGTCTCAAGACATGATGCAGCAGCTGGTTGTAAGCAACCAACAATTGGCAACGAATCGACTCGCTCATCGCGAACACCGCGTAAGATAAATCACTTGAGTCGATCGCGACGGCCATGGGAAACACATAAAGATGTTGAAGCTCAAATCGTCAAATTGCCGCATAAGTGAACGTGACTACAAAAGACGGGCCATTTCCGAGTAACACGGAGGTGAACCCAAGAGTCAATGCTTCGCCATTCGGACGGCGAGTGGACGAGCCTACCCGAGCCCTACCGAGAAAGAAGAAAAGAAAGACACCGATCTAGAACTGCGATCGAGCTCGCGATCATGAGCCCGATCGCGAGCCATCCCGAAGTTTTTCCACGACACCGCTGACGAAAAGCGCACAAGACCCGACCGCGAGCCATCCAAGCATGCGAGCACCAGATTTGCTCGCGAAGCGACCTAACGCCCGCAAGAAGCTCGCACGCGAACAAGGAGATCAGCACACAGCACTCTCGCGACCACCCCAATGGTCGCGAGGTCGACCGCGAGGCACCCCTGTGGCTAATCTCGCACGCATATTCCTCCCGTCCCGCTTCCGAGTCGACTTGTCAAGTCGAAATATGACGAGGAATTTGCTCGCTTCAAAGTATTTCGAAAGTTGAGATAAATTTGCCTTTCTTGTTGCGAAACATGCCGCTATATGAAATTTTAAAGACGCGCTTGCAAGCAAGAAGAAACTTGGGAATTTGAGAAAATTTCCCTATCCCAAGAATGCAGGCTGTCTTGCAAAAGAAGCCCTTTGAAGCGTATGATCCCAGCTTTCACGTTAGAGTGCGAGATCGCCGAGCGATTTTCCCAACGTCTTATGCGACTTGGGGCGAGCATCAACTGATGCCATTGAACGTTTTCAACCGCTACACCTAGGAAGATGAAGCCGATTAAGATCTCATCGATGATGGTGACCGATCAGTCACATATCCAAAGGTATCGTCAAGACGTGTTGGTAAGAATTGGATTTTGTTTTTCCCCACGACTTTGTTATTTTAGATATTCCCGAATTCAAACAACAACCACTAATCCTTGGTAGACCTTTTCTAGCAACCGGTCGTATGCTGATTGATGTGCGAGAAGGAAACCTCACGCTTCGTGTTAACGATTAGAGCTAAAATTTCCATATACGACGCCATCAAGCAACACGACGCTGGAAAGTCGAAGATTGTTGCTCGATCATAACCATCCGCCGCACACGCCTCGCGTTTAGAGGGTACTCGACCGATCGAAGAAGTCGTGAGAAGAAAAGTGGACCTGCATGGAACTCCGAGTGTTTCATTTAAGTTTGGGGGCCACTTCCATACCGCGGTGGTCATCCGTAAATGCGAAATTAGAAGGTTCCACAAGTCGGAAAGATGTGTATTGCTACCAAAACGCCAGATTGACGAGGTTAGTGATGGTTCAGCTAAAGACGTTAGTAAGCACTTGTTGGGAGAACCCAACGCTTTCTTTTTTTGTTTTCGTGTTTTGTCGTTTCTTTCGCTTGTGTTGTTTTGTCGCCTTCGCTTTTCGCTTCGCTGTCGTCCATGCCGATCAACGAGTTAAGTGAAGTGTGTTAATCCATGTGGCCAATGATTTATAGAAAATTTGGGGAAATTTAATGATAGTGCACATGATATGTTAGAAAATGACGCATGAATGACGTTGAGATGGCTTGCCAGCTTGTTGTTTTCACCATTTGCTTAACCCGTGAGACTTGAGCTTCACCGTATAAATATCTTGATACGCTTTTAATTGTGTGATATCGCATGTGATTATCTTCTAGAACTTGCCGTGTTTCGTGTTTCGAGACCGCAATATGTGTTTCAATTGAAAGGATAAAGGCCATCTTTGTTAACCACATATTCACCCTAACACTAACCCGATGATATATACCATTTGTCGCCTTCTTTGAGCCTTTATTAGACTTTTCTTTCGATTAACCGGATGATAGGAGGTGAGGATGGATATGGAATCAAAAGGGTTGAAATTTTGATGTAGTTATGACGAGAAAAGTTTATTTTAGAAAATACATCCGTAAGTGAAGAAGTACCTTGTTCGTGAATATTAAACCCTATAAGCTCTAGAAAAGAAAAGAAAAGAAAAAAGAAAATGATAAGTTCACTATGAGTGTTGAGCATAAAGGGTCTTTAATCAAAGTATAGGTACCTCATGAGGCATAAAATGTCGATTTAGCACGCTGGAAAGAAGAGAAACGGACAAAGTCCATATGTGTCGAAAAGTATAAATGGGGTGCTTGGAATATTTTTGAGTCACTTAGCCATATATTATCCTACCCAACCAATGTGCCTACATTATAACCTATGAAAAGACCTTTTTGATCCTTATTTGAACACAATGACGCCGTGGAGATGTTAGAGAAACGGCAAGCCTATGGTAAGATGTTGCATTGCATCGATCTTCGAGTGTATACACGCCCTTAATTTCTTTATGAGTTTGAGTGTATCCTATATATATTTTACACATGCCTTTGTGAAGGTTGAAATAAATGAGTTTTGCCGTAAATTGTTGTTTGTGTTGAGGACTAACGCCGTCATGTGCACTAATGTTTTGAGCTGATATGTTTCGAGGCCCAGATGGTTATCCTTTTGCTATGCTCGCTGATCTTCGTTTGTCTTTCTTACTGCTTTTGTTTGAGGACAAACAATGCTTTAAGTTTGGGGTTTGATAAACGCATTTTACACGCTTATAGTTGATATTTGAAGATGAGTTTAGCTTGCTTAATGTGCGCCACGATCGATTCCTAATGTTTTATCTATTTTTAGAAGATCTCGCTCGGGTGTTCTTTGGTGTCAGGTAGGTCTATATGTTGAAAATCGAAGCAAGGAACGCGCACGAGCCAAAACACAATCAAGGCGTGCTTCTAGCGACCACCCCAGCGGTCGCCAGCCGCCCGCTAGGAAACACGCCACGAGAACCCAACATACCGCGATCGCAAATCGCGTTCATGAAATGAAGCCCAGGCGTCGAGAAAGCCACCGGACGATTTCTCGCGACCACTGAGTATGGCTGCGACCGCTAGTCGTCATGAGGCACCAAGCGAGCGCAAGAGGCGACAGCGGGCGAGAAGGCCACATGAGGATTACCTCGCGACCACACCTAGCGACCGCTAAGGGTGGTCGCGAGACGCGCAGCGTAAGAGAAAATTAGGTTTAGCGTGTGCCTATATACGGCAACACCGCGCGCCAATAGACCACAACACGCCCTGCACCTATTTTACTCGCCTCGCCTTTCCTTTCTTTGTCTTTAATCTTCATTTAGTTTAATTCTAGTATTGCTTTTACGTTGTTCTAGTTTAGTTTATCGTTGCTATCGATCGGAACGCTTTTGTCCGATCGCTTTCCTTTGCTTTCCGCTCGCTCGCTGGGATTGGATTCAAGACCAACTTTGTTCATCCGACGCTTCCTCACGGGTTTTATATATTTAATTTCGCTTTTATGGTTAATTCAGATTTCGCTTCGCTTATTATGTCCGCTAGTTTTCATTCTAATCCTGTGGTTTGCACATCCGATCCTATATGTTGTGATTCCCGCTATTGTTATTTACCTTCCGTGCATCGATTCATGATTCTTGGTGCTTATTTATATGTATTGATTTCTAATCAATTTTGATGCATATCATAGTTGCGCTAATTACGTGCTCGCTTTAATTGTCAATCGATCTCGAATGCACGATACTGAATGTTCCTCGAGTCGAATCGAGATAGGACATTTGTAGGAAGCATAGTCTTAGTGATCTATTTGGAATTACTTATTTTCCTGTAGACGAATCGTAATAGGGAAAATTAGTAATCAATCGCCGCGAATTGTCGAATCGCAGAAGTTGTTGGTTATATATGTGATCTTCCGCCTTGTCTGGATTAAAACGTTAGTAATAAGGTGATAAACATCGTTGTGGATAGATTGGTGCATCCCTAGGGTTAGTCTTCCTTCTTAGTTATCTTTCGTGTTTTATCGCTTTATTTATATTTTTGTTTGGTTACCTTGCTTTGGATTAAATTCAAGCCCCAAACCTCTCACCCTTTATCCGTGTCAATAATGATGAATAATCGTTGAGCTAGCTTCTATGTTTTCGTGATACAATCTCTGTGATACGATACTTAACATCCTATCATTACACTTTTACGTGTGAAAAGGAGCGATCGGAGGAGGTATTGATTGCGAGCCAAGGTCGATATCATCCTCAATACACGCCCAAGTCTTTTGAGAACTTTCGCGTGAATGCGATCATGAGCAAGACCGAGTTTACACTTAGTCGCTGCTTAATGATCTCGTTCTGTGCGGAAGGAGTTATGGGAAAAGGAGACATGCTCTTGCTAGCACATCTAAGGGCCCAAAATATTCGTTGTAAAATGGAAATAGAAAAGGGGTGCCAAAGGTAGTAAAGGCAAGGAAATAGTGGGAGTAATGGGAGCAAGAACATGGTTGCCACGGAGGCAAGAAGCCAAGGAGAAGGCAAGTGCTTCTGCGGGCAAGACGGGCATTGGAAGCCAAGTGCCCTATGCTCAAGGCTCAAGGTACCGTTTGCTTTAGTAACGAAACATGTTTAGCGACTTGTTCTACCCATTCTCGGGTAGTAGATACGGGCGCAACGATCATGTTTGTTACACCTGCGTGGGTTCCTGCGACAAGAGTCGTTTGATGGCGAGATAACGATCTCCATGGGCAACGCGGGCGAAAGTCAAGTGTGCGCTTGGAGATGTTTTTATGTTTTGGGACAACAGCTTTAGTTTTGAAAGACGTTTTATATGTGCCGGATTTTCAAGGAACCTTGTTTCGCTTTGATTATTTACTCATGGATATTCGTTATTTTTGATAGTGGTGTTTCTATCATAAGAAATGACGGTTATCTCGTGTTGCACTTTATATAATTCGCTTATACTATTTCGCAAAACATAATACCTATAACTATGTTGCATCTTCATCAAACCCTAAAAGAGAAAGTTTTCTTCAAGAAGATGACTATACTTTTCTCTGGCATCTTAGATTAGGTCACATCAATCTAAATAGGATCCAAAGACGGCTAAGAATGGGCGTTGGTAATCTCACGGTTATCTCGCTCCCACCTGCGAATCTGTATAGAAGGTAAGATGTCGACTGCACTTTCAAAGCGAAGGGTTATAGAGCCACGTAAATGTCGAGTTAGTCCATTCGACCGTGGACCGATGTCCACACAAGCTCGTGGAGGTACGGTATTTTGTCACTTTCATCGACGACACTCGAGGCACGGATACGTATACCGCTTCACCGCAGTCCAATGCTTGAGAAATTCAAAGAGTTTAAGGCGGAAGTGGAGACGAAGCTAGGTAAAGTATCAAGTCATCAAGGATCGATCATGGCGAATACCTCAAGAACGAGTTTATGGACTATCTAGTGAAGTGTGGGATTACATCCCAACAAGATTTCAACCGCACACCACAAAAAATGGTGTGTCGTACAAGAAATAGGACTCTTTCGAAATGGTTAGATCTATGACGAGTTATGCCACATTGCTATTTCGCTCGGGGTATGCCTTAGAGACGCGGCATACTTGCTAAATCTAGTACCGTCCAAGTCAATCGAAAAGACCCTTTCGAGTTGTGGTTTGGGCGAAGCCCGCTTTAAGCCACATAAGGATATGGGGTAGTCCAACACACGTCCGAACAAGAAAAGTCGACAAGTTGGAGGCTAGATCCGACGCAAGGTCGTTTATCGCTATCCTAGAGGAACGAAGGTGGTTTATTCTATAGTCCTAAGGATCGGGTCATTATTAGCACTAATGCCCGATTCTTAGAAGAGGATTATATGAAAATCATAAGTCCAAAGTTGAAATCATTCTTCAAGAATTAGAAGATGATCGATTCCACCACCGACAGCCAAAGGTACGAGACGTCGAGTCTAGGGAGGATCGACACCGATACTTCAAGAAATTGAAGTGGGTCGAGTTCCACCGAGATACCGACCGCATGTTGGTACCTACACAAAGAAGTTGTGCAAGTTAGAGAACCACAAGTATCTCGCACCCACCGCTGCCATTGTGCCTATAGAACCTCGTCAGAGTGGGAGGTTGTTCGTCAACCCGAGCGATTTATGTTCGTGGGCGAATCTTGGATTTAGTCCCAGCAGATTTAACATGCAATAATCGACCCATGGACATACAAGGAGGCGATACAAGATATTGATGCAAGATCATGGCACACCGCTACGGACTTAGAAATGGAGTCCATAACGGCTATGGATGTATATGAAAGATACCTCTACCGATGGCAAGGAAGCCGTAGGTAGTAAGTGGATATACAAGAGGAAGAGATTCCGATGGAGAGGTTTCGCTTTTAAAGCCGTGCTTGTGCAAAAGGGTACACTCAGTTGAGGGCATCGATTTCGACGAGACCTTTTCACACCGTAGCAATGCTCAAGTCCATCGAATTCTTCTAGCCATAGCAGCCCACTTGAACCTAGAGGTTTGGCAATGGACGTTAAAACCGCTTTTCTAAGGTTACCTTGAGGAAGGTAGAGACATCTATATGCAAAGAACCT
Organism: Salvia rosmarinus; assembly: GCA_036937905.1. Lineage (NCBI taxonomy): Eukaryota > Viridiplantae > Streptophyta > Magnoliopsida > Lamiales > Lamiaceae > Salvia > Salvia rosmarinus. The sequence continues at coordinate 15,629 of JAODLM010000229.1, forward strand.
GGAAGGTTATGTGGTAAAGGGTGAAGAGCATCTAGTATGGAAGCTTAAGTCCATTTATGGACTTAAGCAGCCTCCGATCATGGAACTTACGCTGACGAGGTGGTAAAGTCCTATGGATTTACCCAATTGCCTAGCGAGTTGTGTGTATCGGCTAGATGTCAACGGTGATGTGGTATTTCTTGACTTTATGTAGATGACATCCTTCTAGTTGGCAACAACGTGAAGTCATATCGACGTAAAGAGTCAGCTATCCGATCGCTTTCAAATGAAAGACTTAGGAGATGCAACAGACATTCTTGGGATCAAGGTTTACCGAGATCGCAAGAAGAAAATGTCGAGCTTATCTCAGCGCCTTACATTGATCATCGTGATTACTCGTTTTAGTATGCACCGCCAAGAAAGGATTGCTACCTTTAGCATGGCGTTCCTTTATCTAAGACACGATCACCCATGACCGCAAAGCGAGATAGAGGAATGAGACAAGTTCCTTACGCTCGCCGTAGGAAGTCTCATGTACGCAATGTCGGCACGAGGCCGATATCCGCTATGCGGTAGCATAGTAGCTAGATATCGCCTAACCTCGACAAACTCATCGACCGCAGAAGCATATACTCAAGCACCGAAAAGGACCGAGATTATAGGCTAGTTTACCATGCATAGTCTAATGCCTTTGGGTTATCTGACTGGATTTCCAAGCCGACCGTGATGAGAAAAAGTCAACCTCGGGCATGTGTTTACCTTGGGAGGTGGAGCCGATCTGGCGGAAGTGAGTGCAAAGCAATGCATGCACGGACTCTACCATGGAAGCCGAATATGTAGCCGCCGGAGGCTTCTAAGGAGGTCAGATGGTTCAAGAACTACCTCACGGATCTAGATGTGGTACCGGTTTGCCCAAGAGTATCATAGTTCATCGTGATAACTCGGTGCAGCGGCAAACTCGAAGGAACCACGGACCCACAAGCGACTAAACACATAGAGAGAGTACCATGTCATACGAAATCGTTAGGAGGTGACGTCTTGATTGAAAAGATTGATACGACGGAAAATCTAGCGGATCCATTCACAAAGAGCTCGCCGCAAAAGTCTACGATGGACACGTTAGAGGACTCGATTGCGCTTGATGGCACCCACTTAGAAAGGAAACTTTTGTATAAGTGGGAGAAGCAAAGTGATGGTTGTTTGTAATAGCTAGTAGAAAGACACATTGTATACTAAAAGTTTGCTTTAGTATAAGTGGGAGATTGTCGATTTGTATATCGAAAGCGCTTTTGGTTGAGCTTGTATACAATGTTTCCTGTTACCACTATTACAATCTCCTATCCGATTTGAATACTTGATCGCATATATCCGTGTCCCCTTATCTCATATATAAGTTAGATCATACGGTGTGTAGAAGATCACGTAAGTCCGTATGATTGGTCGAGCTTAATGAGATATAAAAGTTTCACAAACGAGACGACTTAAGGACGAGTTGTCGGTTTGAGCTGCAAAGATAGATAAGTGACTTGACTTAGTTGCTTGTCTATGCCGGTACGTCTCGATGTATTGAAGGATCACGGTGAGATGTGTTCTTCTTTCCGACCGCTGTGAAGAACCAAGATCTCGGTGACTTACGATGATCTAAACCTCGATAAGGTATTAGGTGAGTATGAGTTCGTCGACCATCACTGACTTGTTATGAGTGAGGGTTATATGTTCTAACCCAAGATTCTCCGCATCTTGTCACGCTAGTTATCTCAGATCGAGTCACCGTACGCTTAAGGATGATGACGCCCCTTAAGGAGCTCAAAGGTTTATTGTACTAAACCCCGCAGTTGAGTTAGCTCAAGTACAATAATAAGGTTGAGTGGTACTACTTAGGAAATAAAGTTATTCGTTTTAAGTCACGATTGCTATAAATGATTAATGGACGTTCGATATCTTAAATACGGGATTCGTAATGTCTAAGTGCAAGCTTGACTCAACTTCTAGTAATAAAGGGTAAGTCAACATTCTTTCTCTCAGTGGCATGATCGAATGTTTATAAATTAATTTATGTTCAAGCCGAACATAAGATAATTAATTTATTTGAGGCCCATCTTTATTCCTTGCATTTGATCCTCGGCCGGCCCATCCAAAGTCCGTAGTAATCGAGGAAAATCGGCGCCCCTATTGCTCAATTGGCAGATTTTATTCTCTTTATCCACAAGGATATAATTATATTTATGGTATATGCATAGATCCTTTCCATATAAGATTATGGTAATAATCTTGAGAGTATGGAAATAATCCTAAGAGTATGGAAATAATCCCAAGAGTATGGTAATATTCCATATAGATTATGATAATATTCCATATAGGATTATGGTAATATTCCATATAGGATTAAGGTAGTGCATTATAAATATAAGGTATGAGATAATGTCTGAGTTAATGCTCACATATTGCAAGCATAATTTTCGCCATCACATATTGAGATTCTCGAAAATTGTGAAGAGCTCGTGATTTTCCTGCATTCTCCATAGATCGCCCTCACTCGACGTTGGAGTTTGGGTATCCGGATACAGTCCGTAAGGTCAAAGCACGAGTCTCGACCGCTCAATCCGCTCATCCCGCTCGATTCACCTCGACGGATCCAAAGGTAAACACGAGAAAAACCCCAACGTGTTGCGATTAATTATATAGACGCGTGCTAGGTTTATAATCAATGTATGGTGAATTAAACACCCAAGATGGATCCTCGTATGCGAGGTTAACATACGTTTTCCTACACGCCCTTGTCGCCTTCGGGTTGGGTCGCCGTTGAGGTCGGCCCAGCTGTTGCCGCCCATTCCTTCTGCGCTTCGCATTTCTCGGCCGAGGTATTTCTTGAGGGCTCCACCTTAACGAGCTCGTCGATCCGCGAGCCCAAGTTTTGCAATCCCGGTATCATGACCATACCCTTGGTGATAGTCACAATACTCTTACGTGGACCTCTTCGATCCTCCTTTCATAGGGGCGGGCTTGGGAAGAGCTCGTGGAGCTTGAATATTTCCGCCTTGATTTGAGCAAGGGAGGCGCTGCCGAGGTTGGGCCGAGGTCCAGCACGGACTCAAGTGGCCCTCTTTTGATTACTCGAAGGTGCTTTGGCGATCGGCGCCTCGACTTGATCGTCGACTTTTTCTCTCTGACTTCGCCGTCCTGCATTTTCCTCTTCTTCCGATCCGCCTCCTCGACGGTTGTCCACCATGTTCCAAAGCTTACTCGCCGCCTTTGGTTTCTCCAGGTAATTTCTTTGTTCGCTGGCGGGTCGGATCCGTTTGAACGCGTTGATGATGTAGAGGTCGTTCTTTGTCGCCGATTTTGAGCGACTCTTTGATGAACCTCGAACGAAGTCCGACATCGTCTCGTCCCGCCCTTGGCGGATTGTGAGCAGTCGGAGGAAGGTGGGGGTGACATCTTCCGATAGAAGCGCCATTTGAACCGATCCATAAGGTCACGGAAGCGGTGTATCTTGCTCGGTGGGCGAGGTGAACCAACCGTTGCGTTGGAGATCAAGACCTCGGGAAGATTTGCACATGTGAAAATCTTCCATTCCTTGATCGCCATGTTGGTAGTGTGGCGAAAAGGAAGTCTGGAGGGTCTCTGAGCCATCGTGGGCGGCTATATTGGGTGCCCTGCATCAGGCGGGCGTGTCTAGAATCTCACCGGAGAAGGGAGATGATTCTCCCGCACGGCCGAACCCGGAGATCGTTGCCATCTCTTCTCCGGAGGGTGGGATCGATAGCGACGCCTATCGCCCCTCCGGGGAGTTCGACTCGCCTTTCTTCCTCCTGCTTTGCTCGGCTCTCGGTCGGCATGACGAGGTGGAGAGCGACTCACGAATGGCGGCGGGCGATCGGTGGTGGCGGCTCGTCCGCGGTGGCCAGCTCCGCACGTCGGGGCATGATACGCGTTCTCGCTATCACGCCGGAAAGTAGCCGGCCGTTCGGAGGAGCGGCCTCGGGCGGCCGTGGTGTTGATCCGGGGCCCTTGGGGCCCGCCTTTGGTCCTCTGGTTGAGAAGCTTTGGAATTGGCCAAGATTGGCGTTGAGGAACTCGGTCCACACTCGGCGAGGACCTCGTGGGACGAACGAGTTGTTTGTTCGTCCTCGTTGAGGTCGGCATCTTCCCCACGTTAGGGGCGGTCCCGAGGGTGTATGGAGACGTTTTCCATGTTGCCCTCGTGAGTGCGCGCTTGTGGCGTCTGCGATCTCCTTCCCGCGACGCTGAGTGACCACCTGGTCGTCCTCAGCACGGTTGTTGCCAGCGTGGGCGGCGGTTGTGCGTGTTCTTGCCATTTAGTTGTAGAGGGAAACGAAGCTTTCTTGTTCGACGTTCCCACAGACGGCGCCAATGATAAATCTAGTTACGTGAGTGTGCGAGATTTATGTAAAGCAATAAAGAACACCAAGGCTTTTACGTGGTTCGATCGTTAATGAGATCTCGTCCACGGAGAGTGTTTCCTCAATACTTTCACTATAACACGGTGAGTGTAGTTATGCTCTTAGTATTCGATAAGTTGCCAACCCTTCTAATGTCGGTTTTCCTTCTATTTATACAACTCGAGCCTGCAATCAAGGCGCGTGCTCAACCTCTCCATTGGTCGTGACGTGACTCTTCCTCCGCATGCCTCCATTGGCGGGCGTGGACGTTCGCTTACGTGCGCCACGTGGAGGTGGCGCTGACCTTAGTTACTGGGCGTGTCCTCCGCTGGCCGAGGGTGGCGCCTCACTTGCCTCGGGTCCCGCCTCCATTGCCGAGGGTGGCGGTTACGGGGCTAGGGTTTTAGGGGTGATTAGGGCTTGCCTTGGGCTCAACCGCGTGGGTCCGCTATTAACGTTAGGCCCAACTCATTTGGACCTGTTAGTGGGCCTAATCGGTTGGGCCATATCCCATCAGAAGCCAATTCTCATTTGATATATATCTCACTATGAAGTCATGTGATTTGAGTAGAGATGTTCTTAAGAATGTGTTGATGTCTCCTTCGTTATCAGTGGTGGTTTTCCAGAGTAGGAGCAAGGGATGTGTCAGAAGTTGACACTTTTGTGATAATTGCAAGGTTGGGGGAGATTTGCCATGTAGCAGAAAATCGGGAGGATGACAGAAACATTAATTTTCCACAACTCAAGTCCCTTACTCTCCAAGAGTTGCTCAATTTAAAGAAATGGTAAGTGGAAAAAAGAGCAATGCCAAAACTTACTCAATTGAAGAGATTCATCTCCACTCTTCAACAACTGATATCTACGAGATGCCAGAAGAATTCAGGGAGAGAGTAAGAGTAGGAGGACAAGATTATGCATAAGAGTAGGAGGACAAGATTATGCTGCCGTCTATCACATACCATCTTTGAATATCAGAGACTAATTAAATCCATATAGGTGAGTATTATGTATGTATATTCAAAACTTTATATGTATTTCATAGTAGCACTTGTTTAATTTTAGTAATTCTCACTGATATCCAACAATGAATGCTTGAGAAATTCAAGCAATTCTACAAATAGTTCTAAAATTACTAACTCTGAACCAACAAAGTTAATTCCGTTGCGGCAGTTAATAAATTTATTGTATTATATTCAAGTTGTTTTCTTTTGTATTATATTAACTAAATTATCAGACTATTTTCCTTTTCATCGACTTAATCAGGAACGAAGCTACATGGAGCCTTAGGGGGCCCATGGACCCCCAACTTTTTTGAAAATATCTATTAATATATAGATAATCTTTAATTTATTAAAGTATGTAATGTATCTGAGTTGGATAAAATCTTTACTCCCAAAGGAGGCATTTGGGTTCGAATCTTAGCGGGTGGTTTATTTATATTTTTAGCTCTTCTTTTTCCTCTTTCCTTTGTTTCAATGGTAATTTTAGCTCTCCTTTTTTCTTCTTTCTCGTTTTTTTAGCTCTATTTTTTCCTTTCTTCTTTTTTTCTCTTTTTCTCAAATTTTTTGCTCTTCTTTTTCCTCTTTCCTTTGTTTCTCTAGTATTTTTAGCTCTCTTTTTTCCTCTCTTCTTTTTTCTCTTTCTTCTTACTTTGTGCTCTTTCTTTTTTTTTTTAGTTTTTTGTTATGTTGATTAAAAAAATATATACAAATAATAAATTTTTATATATAAATTAATATGATCAATCTAATTTTAAAAAGATTATGATTAACTTATTCTAACAACAACAACTTAAAATGTTCAAGTTATTTGAATTTTTATTTTAAACCCTAAAGATGTTCCTAATGATAGAGCAATCAAAATGTAGATCGATTATATATGATAATTATTTTAGAAATACAAGTATTGATCACATCTTTATTATCACAAGTTCTTTTTTTAGAAAGTTCAAGAATAAAATTTATCATTCTTTATCTAACTTTATGTCAAATATATATCGTTTTAGTCCAACTCTAAACTGAACTAAAATTCAAATATTATGTAGTTTTCATCATATTTTATTCCAGTCACACACATTTCACGTAAAATTATTTACTTGCACCGAATTTTATACGAGTGCGAAAATACACAATTTCGGTGCAAAATCTATATCAAAACAACGTCATACATTGGATTTAAATCCACATTATGAGATGATGCGTTTTTAATTTATTTTTTTAACGTCGTCATGTAATTTAAATAACATTAAACTATTATTGAAATTGTTATAACTAGTTTCTAATTTTATTTTTAAAATTACACTATAACTTCTCAAAATTATAATTATTTGGGCCCCCCAGAAAAATATTCCTGGCTTCGTCACTGGACTTAATTATAAGACTTTATGGGATTCTTTTATGTCAACTTCGATATCGTGATGGTAAAGAATTACAGTACCATTTTCAATTTTTTTTTTGGGGAGGGTGATCCTCTCACTACTGTCATGATCCTCTAATTATTTTAATTATTTTTAATTAAATTAATTAATTTAATAAATCTTAATTGTAAATTAATAAATAATAATTTTGAATTAATAAATCATAATCGTGAATTAATAAATCTTAATTTTGAATTAATAAAGCCTAATTGAAATTAATAAACCCTAATTGTAAATTAATAAACCCTAATCTTGAATTAATAAACTTTAATTTTAAATTAATAAATCCTAATTGAAATTAATAAACCCTAATTGTGAATTAATCAACCCAAATTTGAATAATAAATCCTAATTATGAATTGATAAACCCTAATTGTGAATTAATAAACCCTAATTTTGAATAATAAATTAACCATAATTTTGAATTAATAAACCTTAGTTATGAACTAATAAACTATAATTGTGAATTGATAAACCATAATTATGAATTAATAAATTCTAATTTTGAATTAATAAATTATAATTAATAAATCTAATTATCATTTTTCACCATAATTTATCATTTTGAGAGATTCTGCTGATGAATGTTCTCTTTAGGATAATTGTTAGGAATTTATACTCCCAATTAAGATTTCAAATTTAGGATAATTTTTAGGAATTTATACTCCCAATTAAGATTTCAAATCAAATAATTAGGAATGTATAATATTGTGGGCCTTCTGCCATTGAAGGAGGTGCTATTCTTATATACGTAATAGTGTGTAGCATATTGTAGGGCAATTAGCATATCACTAATTTTCTAGTAAACAAAATCCCAACTAACAGGTGTATAGTACATTAGTAAATCGAGTATTATATCAAGAAAGATAGTAATTCGAACATATAACGAGTAATTAAACACATACATTTCGAACACACAAGAGTAATTAAACACATACTTTTTATTATTTAGATGGAACAAGATTACCAGGTAAGATGGTGATATACAAGACAAGAAATTAGAAACCATAATGAAATAGGATAATAAACAAACGTGAAAGACTCATTCTAGAGAATATATCAACTCAACCTAATCATGCAATTAACCAATTAATTCAATTATCATTATTTAATTAAAATTTTATGGAAGATCATATAAATGACCTCAAGCTCTCTCTCTCTACAAGTCATGTGATCCTTACTTAGCATAAATTCAAGTTATGTCATGTCCCAAGAAAATATATATACTAATTCCAAAAAGTTCACAACTTCCTATGATTAATTCTAAATTCACTAAGCATTTAGGTTAATCGTATTGTATATTCTTGAATTCGATTACTCAATTGAACCCGCTAAATATTTAAATAAACAAGTAACATGCATCAATAGTGGCCAATTATCTCAACATGTACATAAATACTAAGAATCACAATCCTGAAGTGAAAGAGAAATTGGTATCAATAGATAAATCACATGATTTTGATTAAGTCATAAAACCCTAAGATCAATTATAAGATTAGCTAGACATAATCAAATAAGCCATAAATGCATTTTAAAATCATCGAAATTTCATGTTTGTAAACAACACAAATAAATTTTTTGACATGCGAGTTGAATTCGACCTATAATCACATATTCTTGCTAAATAGAATGCCATTAGTTTAATTAATTTATGGGCTTTGATGCTCTTAAAAATACGAACGTTTCGATGTTGTTTGTCAATTTTGGTTGAGTTGCGATGGAGAAACTCACTGAAAAACAGAAGAAAATCATTGTTATCGTCGCAACACCCACCTTTCTAGTGTGATTCCGGTCTCTATGATGGTCGGATGGTGATGAGATACCCACCTATGAAGAAAAATGAATTAGTGTAGAACATTTCAAGATCGGGTTTGCTTACTAAATCGATTTAAATTTTGGTGAGAATGGTTGGTACCATAATGTGTGCTTGTAAACTTTGAGGGCCAATCAACTCCGTGGCGACTTGACATAATGTTTCTTATAGAATTCATGGACGAGTCAAGGTCAATTGGATTAATGTCAGAAGTTGTCGGATTTCGCTGTGGTAAAAGATGAGGCCTGAGTTCCAATTATATATATAGGGTTGTTTATGCTGAGAAAGTTCTTTAATGTATGAAAATAAGAATAGTAACACATCTTTTATATTTGTGTAGACAATCGAATTACTATATTGCATACGTTAGTTTAGACATATTTCATTCATTCGTAGATATATCTAAACATATTAGTTTAACACATCTTTCATTACTGACAGAAGACATGAAGAGTTCTAGTCTTTTGATGTCTGCGTAGTACACCTAAATATAAAACTGAAGACACCCGAAAATTAAATCTCGATCGTTGATATAGCAAATAAAGTAGGATTCATTCCTATTCCTCACCCGAACCATCTTTTATATATATATAATGTTAACTTTTTTGAATATCGCAAAATAAGATATAATTCATAATTTGATATGCATTTTCCCTATCTTGTTTAAATTAATAATTTATTATAAAATTACCTCGCATCGTTTTAATCCATGCAAGCAATTAAAAGGATTTAGTGCAGTTATATGTTTTAATCTGACCACCAAAAAAATTGGAAAAACCCCAACTGCAAACATTGATATGACTTTAATGTTTATTAGCAAAATTATAAAAATAAAGTCGAATTAACAATTTGTATATAAGTTTGTTATTTATTTTAAAACTATCCCAAATTAAAAGAAAAAAAAAGAAAAGGGTGGTATTTAATTTTTTCCAATGCTTATCAACTAGTATCCGACCCCAGAGCGTCAATTATTCTTTTTTGATTATGTCTTGAATTTTGATCTCTTAAAAATGTCAACTACAAAATTCGTAAAGATTGATATAAATTGAGGTGCGCACAAATTCTAGCCATCCAGTTGTTTGCAAGTCCTCCCTCTCCCTCTCTCTCTCTCTAAACACAGACTTTCTTCTCCGACTGCTCCGCGTCGTTTCACCATGACTCATATCCTTCCATACATCTTCCGATCTTCTGATTATAGTTACAACAATTTGTTTGGGTTTTTGTTATCGTGAACTCATTAATCTGCTAATTGCTAACCCTACGGAATTTATTTAATTTCTCTATGGAATCTTTTTATTTTCTTAAATTATTGTTGTTGTTGTATTCTTAACTGAAAGTAACGAGGAAATCAACGAGAAAAGGACCGAGAAAGGGCTCAAGCTCGTAATGGCAAAGGCAAAAACAAAGATGATGGGTTGACCCCTGAGCAGCGTCGCGAAAGGTACCCTTCGTTTAATATTTTTAATTTTCTGATTTTTGCAAGATTTAATTTTTCTTGATCCGAATGCCATGGTGATTTCGTGTTGTATGCGATATGGTGTTATGGTTTAAGACTTACCTAATTCATCGTGTTGATTTGTAAATCCTTTGTGTTCAATTGCAATGTGCGAGTTAAGTTCCTTTAGAACCAGCCTTGTCTCTTTATTGATGCATTGCTATGTACTGATCTGCAGATTTGGGTTTTTTCATTTCGTAATCGACTCTAGAAATCCTGTACAAAGATGTGATTTTGATTGTTTAAATTTGACATTTGGATGAATTTTTGAACAAAAAAGTGACTTTGATTGTTTATCATTGAGACATGGTATCACTTGTGCTGTTAGATTTGACAATAAGGTAAATATATGTACAAAGATGCGGTTTTGATTGTTTATGATTGGGAAATTGTATTATTCCTGCTGTTGGATTTAACATTTAGATGAATTAAGGGGCTGGTATGGAACCCACATTCATTTATTTGTATATATTTGGATCTTCTATATAATGATATTGTGTCTGTCTTGTGATCAAACAGAGACGCAAAGGCGCTTCAGGAGAAGACCGCAAAGAAGGCAGCTCAGGCAGCAGGGGGTAGTGATGCTGGAGGTAAGAGCACCAAAAAATAGGGACTTCTCTGGTTGATGATTTTCTCGATTCTAGTTCTTGTAACCCTCTCGTAAACCCTTATGTATTTTCATATGTAATGGTGAACTATCATTTTCTTATTCTCTTCTCCAGTGGAGTACAAGTGAACAAATACTACAAATTACAATTGATATCTATTACTATTTTTGAGGTTTTGAGTTTAGTTACCGCTAGCATGCACTCTTTTGTTTGATGCTTGCCTGAAATAAAATAACGTAAGGTTAAGTTTCTATATCTAGAGCATGCTCGTAGATTGTAATGTATTATTCATGCTGACAATGGCGATTGGTATACTTATGCTGTCACTTAATGGCTGACAGTGATTTATTATTATTATTATTATTATTTGTATGCTATTTTACATGTCAGATTTGACTGGTTTCAATGTTTTAAATACATTGTTAAATACACAGAGCAATTCGATTATACATGTAGTCTGGCAGGTAGAAATGTGCAAGTAAAAGGATCCATCATTCCTTATTCCCTTTGAGCAGACTTGCCTGATTGATTTGTGAGAGATGGTATTTTTAATGTTTATAGTTTACTTATTTTTAGCAATGATATCTTCTCTAGACGCTTAGCAAATTTTATAGGATTGTATTCTATGAAAGTGCAATAAGATAAAATTTGTTCAAGTTTCTCTATCTAGAGCTTGGTTGTAGATTATAGGCTGCTATGTTGTGAATACCAGTAAGAGTGTTTGCTTCCATAACTCTGTGGGGACATGCTTTATAGAGTTGATTTTCAGTAGACTCGAATCACTTTTTGGCTGATGCAACTTGTGGTTTATTATGTCCGATATCTCTTTTGTTTGAACAGTCGTGATTATGCTGTTTGAGCAGATTGTGATGGTTTCTATGCTTATTTAGTGTGATCTAAAGTAGGAAAATAAATATATTTAAGTTAGGAATTCAATAATGATTAATGAATGAGTTCTTCTTAAAAGGAATCTCAGGAGCAGGACTTTTGTCAGTAATATGCGATATATGTTATCTTTTGTGTTTGTAGTTTAGTTACAGTATTCTTTGATGCTACCTGGTTAAGATCCATTTTCTGAAGCTTGTTCACAGTTTCTATTTTGTTATGTTGTTAAATGGTGTTTGGCTAAATGTTGTTAACAACATAATTTGTAGAGCTGATTGTAAGTTGTGTAGCGATTTCCCAATATAATACTTTGTGCTCCCACGAATGATGGTAAGACCGGATATTGTACATGTTTTTGTGGATTGAGTATTTGAAGGATTACACATAATTAAGTTTGAAACTTTTTCATCTTTGATTTATTTTAAACTATTTTCACTAAAGGGCTAACTTGTCTATTTAAGCCAAAAGTGGCTATAGTGTGTTCGGTTTTATAGTTGCGGCTATATATTAACTTTGCTAAGCTAAAATAAATATTTTTCATAACTGCCCCTTTTGTTTTTACTCAAACAAATAGCTCTTGTGTATCTACGTTATCGTCCAAATTAAGCACCCCCTAATCATTTTGAAGTAGTTTAGGTTCCAAACTTGCAAAATTGATTATTTGCTTAGCTTGTATGATTGGGGTTGAAAGATTATGGAACTTCAACCATACTTATCAATCTGTTTGATGCAGTAATGATTTCTGTAACCCAAGAATTAGATTCATGCTTGTGGTGGTTTCCTGTGCACGTCGTGCGCACAATGAGACCACGTGATTAATTTTGCACAATGAGACCACGTGATTAATTTTTTAATTAATTAATCTAATTAAAATTAATTCATTTAATAAAACTTAATTGTAAATTAATAGTAAATTAATAAATCATAATTATAAATTAATAAATAATAATTTTAAATTAATAATTTTTATAATGAATTAATAAATATCAATTTGAATCAATAAACCTAATTGGAATTAATAAATCCTAATTGTGAATTAATAAATCATAATCGTGAATTAATAAATCTTACTTTTGAATTAATAAGCCCTAATTGAAATTAATAAATTCTAATTGTGAATTAATAAACCTTAATTTGAATAATAAATCTTAATTGTGAATTAATAAATCCTAATTTTAAATAATAAACCCAATTGTGAATTAATAAACCACAATTGTGAATAATAAACCCTAATTATGAATTATTAAACTTTAATTATGAATTATTAAACCTTAATTATGAATTAATAAACTTTGTGAATTAATAAACGATAATTATGAATTAAAATTCTAATTTTGAATTAATAAATTATGATTAAAAATAATAAATTTAATTATAAATTAATAAAATCTAATTATATTTACTCACCATAATTAATATATAATTATTTTAACAAAAAACAAGGGTGAGTTCATGATACGGAGCTCACCTAAGTTTTTGTCTTCATGCTTTGAGTTGAACTGAAAACATGTATTGTTTGGGGGAACTTTCAGTTGGTTTTTGCTGCAGTTAGTTTCAAGAAAATAGAATGTCTAAGATCTCTTATGGTGAGGATATCAAGTTACTAGAATCACTTTTGATGGAATTTAGTTGCTATAATGGTTAGTAGTTGCTAAGTTCGGAAAATGCTGTTTATTATTGTCTACCATTTCAATATGATACGTTAGATTTGAATTTTTTTTTCGGGGAGGAAGTGATCTTTTAAGGTAATAATCACTTTATGCCCTTAACTTTTTAGTGTTTTTTCTTCTAAAACATCTTATTCTTTAATATTTCTCAACTTGATAATTGACCTTCCAATATCTCAACAAATATTTTATCCCCAACTTGATAATTATTGACCTACCAATATCTCATGGGATAAAATATTTTGGTCTTTAAATATTTGATTTGTTGTGTTAAGAGGACAACGTAAATTTCACCCTTTACTTCAACAACCAATTCTTTTCAAATTAGTACGAGCAGAAGAATAATAAAAAAACAATTTTACGTCTTCTTCATACTTACCAGGTTGTCGAATGCCGAAGTCCATCTTACTCAATTGAAGGAAATAGGAATAACCTTTTAAAATATCATCTGATAAAATTACAATTTTATTCAGATATAATAGAAATATATATTTAAACTGAAAACTTCAAATGAATTGCCGAAATCCCAAACACTTGCATTGGATTTTTGGCTATTAGGTCAACATTTTCTTTTCCTTTTTTTGGAGGAAGGTCGAGATAAATCATTTGAAAGTGTGAATAGTGCAAAAAAGTCTAGAAACAGTATAATAAGATAAATAACCAAACTTTACAACAAAGCCGTCTTAGCTCAGCTGGTAGAGCGCGTGGCTTTTAACCACGTGGTCGTGGGTTCGATTCCCACAGACGGCGCTATATGTTTTTTAACCTCGTACATTTTTTCACACTTGCCTGAAAGAAAAGATTAATTTACTTTATCTTTTTCGAACAAAACTGGTCCTAAATCTGATTCTCTACTCTCTTTTTCCTGATTTTCCGCCTTTATTTTCGATAAAATTCTCCAATATTTTGAAGGTATTGGAAAATATAACTTTTACCCAATCGAGCCAGACAACCAAATTTGAAGTATACTTATGATTTATGAAGGTCTTTCACTCATTATTAAAAGGTATATGAAGGTCTTTCACTCATTATTAAAAGGTAAAATGAATATTATATCACACAGAGTTTTGTAGTATATAATTTTATGCTTATAGCATATGATTTTAATATTCTGCCAGAGTTGTTTCCTTTATTAATTATATCCTTTTTCGTTTGTTCATGAGAATTGAACTTGAACGGTTAAAAAAATGAGAAAAAACTTATATATGGATCCGAAATAGTAACTATTAACAAGCATGTGGTTATAATATACTTATATTTGATTATCCTACAGAAAAACACTTGATTAATTGAGAATTTAAATGTAGATATGTGGATCAATCAATCATATTATCTATGTACCATTACATATTGAATGCATCTACATGGAATTTCAAAAACTTTCTATTATTGATTTCTAAATAGGAATGATGGGATGTGGCCCAACCGATCGAGCCACTAACAGCCCAAACGAGTTGGGCCTAACGTTAGCAGGCCCACGCTGCGGTTAAGCGGCGAGCCCTAATCACCCCCAAAACCCAAGCCCCAAATCAAAGTCGCGCCACCTCCACGTGGCGCACGGAAGCCAAGCGTCCTACCTCGGCCAATGGAGGACACGCCAGGGAAAAGCCCGGCCAATGGAGTGCACGCCAGGAAGAGTCCCGCCAATGGAGAGATTGGGCACGCCTTTGGCGCAGCTCGATATGTATAAATAGAAGGAAAATTGTGATGAAGGGTTGTCAACTTATCAATGCTAAGAGCTTGTAACTACACTCACCGCACTCCAAATCATAGTGAAAATATTGAGGAATCACCTCCGTGGGCGAGATCTCATTAACGATCGAACCACGTAAAAGCCTTGGTGTTCTTTATTGCTTTACATAAATCTCGCATACTCACGTAACTAGATTTATCATCACGCGCCGTCGTGGAACGTCGAACAAGAAAGCTTCGTCTCTACAATTTAATGGCAAGAACACGCACAACCGCAGCTGACGCGGCAACAACCGCTACCGAGGACGACCGGTGGTCACTCGGCGTCGCGGGAGGAGATCGCAGACGCCATAAGCGTTCACTCTCGAGGCAACATGGAAAACGTCTCCATACACCTCGGACCGCATCCCCAACGTAGGGAGATGCCGACCTCAACGAGGACGAACAAGCAGCCTCGTTCGTCCCACGGTGCCCTCGGCGAGCCGTGATCGAGTTCCTCAACGCCAACCTCGCGATTCCAAAGCTTCCTCAACCAGAGGATAAAGGAAGGGCCCTCAAGGGCCCCGAATCGACTACCACGGCCGCCGAGGTCGCCTCCCTTCAAACAGCGCCACCTCGGCGTGATAGCGAGAACGTGCACCGCACCACGACATCCGGAGCCGCCACCGCGGCCGAGCCACCACCCCATTCGTGGAGCCGCTCACCGCGGACGAGCCGCCACCACCGCCGCCTCGCCATTCGCGGAGCCGCCTCCACCTCGTTATGCCGACCGCAGAGCCGAGCAAAACAGAGAGAAGAAAGGCGAGTCGAACTCCCCTGAGGACGATAGCGCCGCTATAGATCCCCCTCCCTCCGTAGAAAGAGATGGCAACGATCTCCTGGGGTTCGACCGCACGGAGAATCATCTCCTTTCTCCGAGAAATTCTAGACACGCCCGCCCAAACGATACGGACACCCAATATTGCCGCCACGATGGCTAGGAGACCCTCCACTTCCTTTTCGCTACACTACCAACACGGCAAATCAAGAATTGAAGATTTTCACATGCAAAATCTTCCGTGGTGCTGATCTCCAACGCCCGACGCCGGTTCACCTCGCTCGCCGTAGCAAGATACACTGCTTCCGGGACCTCATGGATCGGTTCAAATGCCGCTTCTATCGGAAGATGCCACCTCAAGAATGATCGCTTATTTTTCTAACACGAAAAGGTGTAAATATAGGGTGGCAAGTATCGTATCCACGTGGATTGTAATAAAAATCTGTAAGCTAACTCAAAAAGAATTCATCATTATCCAAGTAACAAATATGGTTTTAAGGTATTTTAGGGCTTCGAACTCAATCCAAAGCAAAGGTAACAAAGCAGAAGTAAATTAAAGCAATAAACACTCGGATGTTTAAAAGCAGAGAGAGACGACTAACCACAGGGCTGCATTAATCCAATCCACAACGTATGTTTATCCCGTTTTATTAACCAATTTTAATCCGAACAAAATGGAAGATCACATATATAACCGACAATTTCTATTACGACAAAGGCGGCTGTAGATTACTAGTTTTCCCTATTACTGTTACGTCTCTAGGTGAAAACGAGTAACTCCAAACGGATCACAAAGAATATGCTTCCTCGAATATCCTATCTCGCCTCGACTCAAGGCTCATTCGTATCATGCATTCGATATCGATTGACAATTAACACAATTACGTAATTAACCGACAACTAAACATGCACCGAGATTGATCAGAAACCAACACATATAAATAAGCACAATCGAATCATGAATCAATGCATGGACGGTAAATAACGATAACAGGAATCACAACATATAGGATCGAATCATGCAAACCCTAGGATTAGAACGAAAAACTAGCCAGACATAATAAACAAAATGAAATACGATTTAATCATAAAGACAAAAATTAAATATATAAAACCCGTGATGTAGCGTTGGATGAACACGTTGGGCTTGAATCCCAACCTCGGTGAAAACGGAAACTTGCGAAGATCGTCCGGACGAAACGTTCGGATCGTAAACAAAGCGTAAACTAACGGAGAACAATACGTAAAATAAATCTAGAATGAAACTATATGGAACCTAAAGCTAAAACTACGAAAAACTTATGGAAAAAGCGAGAAAGAGGCTCGAATCGTGTTGTGAACTTGGGGCGAGGGTGTTGCCATATATAGGCACACCCCAAAACCTAATTTTTCTTACGCTTGCCGTCTCGCGACCACCCTTCGCGGTCGCTAGGTGTGGTCGCGAGGTAATCCTCGCGTGACCTTCTCGCCCGCGATCGCCTCTTCGCCCGCTTGGTTGGTTCGCGACCACACTAGCGGTCGCTAGCCATCTCATATGGTCGCGAAATCGTCCAAATGGCTTTCTCATGGGCTTCTTCGCTCATGGCGCCTTCTCATGATCGCGGTATGCTGGGGTCTCGCGCGTGTTTCCTAGCGGCCGACCTAGCGACCGCTAGTCTGGTCGCTAGAAACACGCCAGATTGTGTGTTTTGTCTCGTGCGTCGTTCCTTGCTTCGATTTTCAACATATAGACCTACACAACACCAAAAGAACACCCAAGAGCAGTATCTTCTAAAAATAGATAAAACATTAGGAATCGATACGTAAAAGCACATTAAGCGAGCTAAACTCATCTTCAAATATCAACTATAAGCGTGTAAAATGCGCGTTTATCAAACCCCAAACTTAAATCATTGTTTGTCCTCAAACAAAACCAAAACAGAAGACACAATGAAATGATCAGCGAGCGTAGCAAAGATGACAACCATTCTAGGCCTCGAAACATATCAACGCCAAAACATTAGTGCACATGACGATATTAGCCAACTCAACACAAACAACAATCGACGGCAAAAACTTATTTAATTCAACTCTCACAACGGCATGTGTGTAAAATATAGGATACACTCAACTCATAAAGAAATATAGGACGTGTATACACTCAACGATCAATGCAATGCAACATCTTACCATAGGCTTGCCGTTTCTCTAATATCTCCACCACGTCATTGTGTTCAAATTAGGATCAAAGAGGTCTTTTCATAGGTTGTAATGTAGGCACATTGGTTAAGGTAGGATAAAATATGGCTAAGTGACTGAAAAACATTCCAAACACCCCCATTTATACTATTCGACACATATGGACTTCGTCCATTTTCCTCTTCTTTCCCAACGTGCTAAATCAACGTTTCAATTCCATAGAAGGTACCTATACTTTGATTGAAGACCCTTTATGCTCAACACTCACGATGAACTTAACGTTTTCTTTTCTTTTCTTTTCTAGAGCTTATAGGGTTTATCTTATACAACAAAGGTACAAATCTTCACCACGGATGTGTTTTTCTAAACGAAATTTTTCTCATCATCACTACATCAAAATTTCACCCCTTTTGATTCCCATATCCATCCTCATCTCCTATCATCCGGTTAATCGAAAGAAAAAGTCTAATAAAGGCTCAAAGAAGGCGACAAATAGTATATATCATCGGGTTAGTGTTTGGGTGATAAGTGGTTAACAACGATGGCCTTTTATCCTTTCCAAATTGAAACACATATTGCAATCTCGACACGTAAACACGGCAAGTTCTAGAAGACAATCACATGCACGATATCACACAATTAATGAAATCAGATCAAGATATGTATACGGTGAAGCTCAAGTCTCACAGATAAGCAAATGGTGAAAACAACAAGCTAAGCCGTCTCACGTCATTTATGCGTTATTTTCTAACATATCATGCGCACTATCATCAAACTTCACCAAAATTTCTATCATCATTGGCCACATGGATTAACATACTTCACTTAACTCGTTGATCGACGCACACGAAAACGAAAAACAAAACAAAACCAACAACAAACGACAAAAGACCCCAAAGCATAACAACTAAACCTATAAAGCATAGAAAACATAACGAGATTCTCAACCAACCAAACTCGTCCACTCCCCAAACTTATTGTGAACATGTGGAAACAATAAGGTTTGCGAAAAATGTAGTTGGGAGAAAACTTACCTTAAAAACCGCGCCATACTCGGTGGCGGATAAAATCCACGCCACTCGATTCCATTGTTTGCATCATCTCCATCATCTTCGTTGTTGCTCGAGATGTGCTTGTTGTTGGCGTAGATGGCTTGCTTCGCCGCTCCATAATCGATGTCGTTTCCGTCAATATGGTCGAGACGACCATCTATGTGATCCAATCGATCATAAATCCCGGGGTCGCCTCGAACGGGTGGCGGGTGCAATATGCCGCCTGTTTCAGGAGCAACTTCGGGCTCGGCTTGCTCGGCTTGCTCGGCTTGTTCGGCTTGCTCCTCATGCTGTTGCTCGCCCTCGGCCTCGCCTTGCGCGTTTACGCGCTGCGTCCATTCATAATGTGCAGCTCCGCTCATATTCCAGTTTACATCTGGAGTAAAGTATCTGCTTATGCTTGTGAGCTCGGGATTGGGCGGTGGAAGATTGATTGTCCGTTTGATCATATAACAGCCACAAGTAACGTCGGGGTGCCTTCTTGAACGTCTCGGGCGTATAGGCACGCCTTGTCGGGAAGATGTCGTGAGAGATCGGACTCTCGAATCGTAATCCCAAAGAAATCGTGAATGGGGTAACGAATCCCCTATACAAATCTTGAATTACCCAAACGTGGTGGATCGATATGGAAATCTTGAGCTAAGAACATGCCGGCATGCATCTTACGGTTGAACACGGCTCAATCGTAATGCTCATATCTTGTGAAAGAACAAGGCTGCGCGTTGAACGGCCATGCAAGGTGAATGTGAGTAGCGGTGGAAGTAACGGACCGTTGGATTCGAATCGAGCTAGCCTTGGATCTCGAGGCATCATAATATGGAGTGTGCTCGAGTCCGCGTCCATGAACTTCGCCATACGCTTTGACCGTGTACTCGGCGTCCCTATGTAATTTCCTTCCGGATCTCCATTGATGATTCCATTGAGTTCGTCTACGGAGAGTTGGCGGGGCTCGTTGTCGAGCCGAAACATGATGTAGTCCGGCATGCCGTTTGTCTTGTGAACATGGAGAGTCGACAAGAATTCGAGAGTGAGGATCCGGTATGTGAGATAATTGGCTGTGATAACTGAGTACAGCCCGGACCTCTCGGCTAACCACGTCACATCATTGGTGATGCCCATCTCTTGACACGTGGTGAGACACATGAAACGTGAGTGCCTATGCCGTAGTCGCACCAATCTATCCCAACGGCTTCTTGACGAGTCACTTGGCAGTCGGACCCCAAAATTTTCGGGATCGAATTCATCTGGTGGTGCCATGCGTGGCTCGTCGTGATGCTCATCATGATGCGTATCTTGGAAATCATCCTGTGTCTCGTCGTAGGAGGTGGAGACAATGCTCTTGCCTTTTCGCTTGTGACCGTGAGTACGCGGCATATTTGTACCTAAAAAGAATATCAAAATTAGCCCGTGTATGAATGAAACAATCAAAACAACGACAACCCAAAATGCTCAATATGGATCCCCCAAACTTCAACTTAATCAAATTATTTCCCCCATATCGTCATATGATCTTGCAAGATAACATACAATGGGAAAAACACACACATAGCCAAAAAAATTCAAAATTGGACGTTCTGGGCGAAAACTAGCGATCACCCCGAGACCTAGCGGTCGCTAGGAGATCGCTGAAGCACGGCAACGTTCGGCCGACGAACAGCGCGACAGGCACAGCGCCATGAAGCGCCACGAGATGCAGCGCCACCGTCATGAGTGAGGTCATTGTCTTGGCGTGACGACAAACTTTAAAATGCTATTTCACAATTTATAAACCCAAATCAACAATGTAGGCACATTCGACGAATAATATACGTGTATAAACGTGAATAAACCTATCATTGGACAAATCATGCTCAAAACCACACAAATCTAGCAAAATAAACCTAGTCTCTCAAAGTTAATTAAACCCACCTCAAGAGGGTAAATGAACAAATCCTTCCTAATCATGCTCAATAAATGTAAACCCATGAAGAATTAAACGAATATAGCATACCTTGGGTGGATTTGACGAAAATGCAAGAAAATTGGGGAAATAGGTGTTTGTGTGCTTGAGAGGGAGGTTTGCTTCTTTCTTTGATGCAAAAACGTGTGTGTGTGTGTAGGTTAGAATTTTGGGAAACATAAGGATAAACGCAGGTCACGGGCGGGCGCGGGTCGAGCGCGTGGTCGCGACGGATCTCGCGGTCGAGCTCGCGATCGCGAGCTTGGCCGCAGACTCTGCCGCCGAAAACAACGTTACGCCCAATTTCTGCGGCCACTCGCGACCTCGCGGTCGCTAGGGAGGTCGCTAAATATTTTTTTTTTTTTTTTTTTTTTTAAAAAGCTATTAAACTTAGGGATCTAACAAAACAACGAAACACGACACAAACACGAAAAACAACCAAAACAAAACGAAAACAACAAAAACAAAAAGCATGTAAAACCATTGGGTTACCTCCCAACCAGTGCTAGAATTATCGTCGCTAGCTCGGCGGTACCTCGTATCATGGCTCGTTTAGGTGGGTCACCTTGACTTCTCGAAGTGTGACTTGAAGTATGCTTTAGTCTTGGCCGTTCACTTTAAAAATGTTGCCCCAGATCTAGGGCTCGTAACTCCCATTGGCAAACGCCACGATGGCAGATGTACGGCCCGACCATCTTGACTTTAGCTTTCCGGGAATAGGCGAAGTCGAGCATTGTAAAGTAAGACTTCATTACCGGCGAAAATCCTTTAGCACGAATGTGGAGGTCGTGAAATTTACGAGCTCTTTCCTCAGATATCCGAGAGTTCTCGAACGCTTCATTCCTCCACTCGTCGAGCTCCAACAGTTGGTCACTTCTCATCATACCGGCCTCCTTGAAGTCCATGTTGATCCTCCTAGTCGCCCAATACGCTTTGTGCTCCAATTCAACCGGTAAATGGCAGGATTTACCAAATACCATTTGATATGGAGATAGCCCGATGGGGGCTTTGTACGCAGTCCGGTAAGCCCAAAGAGCGTCGTCCAACTGCTTGGCCCAATCTTTTCGCTGAACAACCGATTTCTCTAGAATCTGCTTGATCTCTCGGTTGGCGAGCTCGGCTTGTCCGTTTGATTGTGGATGGTAGGGGGATGTGACTCGATGCTTCACACCATATTTGGCTAGAACGTTGCCTAGCCACTTATTATTGAAGTGCGATCCCCCATCAATGATCAACGCCCTCGGGACTCCAAATCGAGTCAGAATGTTCTTGTGAAGGAACTTGATCACTACCTTGGAGTCATTCGTGACGGTCGGATTGCCTCTACCCAACGGAGGCGTACTCCACAAGAAGAAGAATATATGTGTAACCACAAGACATTGGGAGCGGACCCATGAAGTCGATCCCCATCGTCAAATAGTTCCACCTCCATGATGGTTTCGATCTACGTCTTTCTTAGTGACATTCCCACTCTTTGACAACGATCACAACTTTGATAAATGATTGACAATCTTTGAAGATCGAAGGCCAAAAGAAACCAACGTGGCAAATCTTTGCACTGTCTTGCTGTTACAAAAATGGCCGCCGATCAACGAACTATGGCACTCGTGGATTATGTTCTCCCATTCTCCTTGGGGAACGCAATGACGATCAAACCATCGGCACATCGGTAGAGATGAGGATCGTCCCAATAGTAGAACTTAACATCGTGGAGAAACTTCTTTTCAAATGACCTTTGCGATGGAGGTAGAACTCCAATCACCAAGTAATTAACAAAATCAGCGCACCATGGTGTGTGATCGATGGCGCCAAGATGTGCTCGTGCAGGAAGTTCTCCTTTATGCCAATCTTCCTATCCTCTCCTTCGACTGGCTTCTCCAATCGCGACAAGTGGTCGGCAACCACATTCTCACAACCCTTTCTATCTTTGATCTCCATGTCGAACTCTTGAAGAAGGAGGATCCATCTCACCAATCTCGGCTTCGAATCTTTCTTTGCGAACAGATGGCGAATGGCGGCATGGTCAGTGTGCACGATGGTGTGGGTGCCCACCAAATAAGGTCTAAACTTATCGAAAGCATAGACCACAGCAAGTAATTCCTTCTCCGTGGTGGTGTAATTCATTTGAGCGGTCGAGAGTCTTACTTGCATAATAGATGACTCGGAAAAGCTTGTCTCGTTTCTGCCCCAAAACAGCACCAACTGCCCAATCACTCGCATCACACATCAGCTCGAACGGTTGACTCCAATCGGGTGAGATCAAAACTGGAGTCGAGATCAGGGCCAACTTTAATTTCTCGAACGCCTCCAAACACTCCTTCGTGAACACGAACTTCATATCTTTCTCGAGCAAACCACACAATGGTTTCGTGATCGCCGAGAAATCCTTGATGAACCGTCTATAAAAACCCGCGTGACCGAGAAAACTCCTCACTGATTTGACATTTGTCGGCGGAGGCAGTTTCTCGATAGCGACAATCTTTGCTCGATCCACTTCCAAACCCTTAGCCGAGACTTTGTGACCAAAGACGATACCTTCCTTCACCATGAAATGGCACTTCTCCCAATTGAGAACAAGATTCGTCTCTCCTCATCTTTGCGAAGACTTGTGACAAGTTATGGAGACAATGGTCGAACGAAGAGCCAAACACGGAAAAGTCGTCCATAAAGACTTCCATAATATTCTCGATCAACCCATGGAAGATGGACATCATGCACCTTTGAAGCGTGGCGGGAGCATTGCACAATCAAGCGGCATTCGCCTATGGCGAAAACTCCATCTGAGACAGTGAGCGCCGTCTTGTGCGATCTTTGGGCTATGGCAATCTGATTGTACCGAATATCCATCGAGAAAACAGTAGAACTCATACCCGCTAGTCTCGTCCAACATCCGATCAATAAAGGCGGGGAAAATGGTCTTTCCTCGTGGGCGTGTTCGAGCACGATAGTCGATGCAAACTCGCCATCCGATTACTGAGTCTTGTTGCCACAAGCTCGTTCGTCTCGCCTCGATCACCGTGATACCCCTTTCTTGGATACCACTTGAGTAGGGCTAACCCACTCATTTGTCGGATATGGCATAGATCATGCCTACGTCTAAAAGCTTCAACACTTCTTTTCGGCGACCTCTTGCATTGCGGATTCAATCGGCGTTGAGGTTGCACCTTTGGCTTATTCATTCTCCAACAGATCCGGTGCATGCAAATCGAGGGGCTGACCCCTCGATATCGAAATCGTCCACCCAATCGCCGACTTGTCTGCGCTCACCACGACCATCGGTTTACGTGTCTCCTCATCGATCAAAGCGAAGATATTATCACGGGCACGTCTCATCGTCGCCTAAGAAGGCATCTGCGGTGGTCCGGCAACTCTTTCAATTCCATCTTGATGTAGTCTCTTCCTTCTTCACCACGGCGCCCTCTCCCAATCGGCTTCCTCACGTCCAAATAAGGCACCGACTCCTCCGGGAGGCCTCGACTTCATCGATGGACTCAAGATACTCTAAAATCTCGTCACACGCCTCATCAAGGTCTGCGGATGAGAAAATCGAGTTCTGCGTACAAAACTCCACGGATCGGTGATTGAAAGTGAGTGGGCGACGGTACCGCTCTATAACTCGACAATCTTCCATGGTCTTCTCGTCGAGTCGCTTCATAGCATCATATATAGAATTTTCATCTCTTCGTCGTTGACTCGGAAGGTGAGATCTCCATCTTGCCGTCTATCAATGCTCACGGTAGCTAGGAATGGTGGCAGGAATAAGAGGTGTATTCCCATCCTCTGGCATGTCGAGAACAACGAAATCAGCTGGGAAGATGAAATCTCGAACTTTCACGAGCACGTCCTCCACTATCCCTTTCGGATAAGTCACCGATGTGTCTGCCATCTGAAGAGCTATGGTGGTCGGCTTGATCTCCCCAATCTCCAATCGGTTAAAAATGGACAACGGCATCAGATTGATGCTTGCCCCCAAATCACACAGAACCTTGGAGAATGTCTGGCCTCCGATGACACATGCGATGGTGAAGCTGCCTGGATCTTTCTGCTTGAGCGGCAACTTCTTTTGCAGTACAGCACTGCACTCTTGAGACAGATTTATCGTCTCGAATTTCCCAAGCTTCTTCTTATTGGCAACGGCATCCTTCAGAAACTTAACGTAACCCGGCATATCTCGAAGTGCATCAAGTAAAGGAATATTGATGTGCACCTTTTGAAACATCTCCATGAACACAGTCAACTTCGTCGTGCTTGGGCTTGGCTAAGCGGCTTGGAAGCGGAATTGGAGGCACGTATGTCGGAAATTTCTTCATAGCTTGACCGCGCGATCGACTCGCGACCGCGTGTCGCGATCGCTAAATACATCTGCATGTCTTCTTTCGTCTTCGCGGACCTTGGCGCCGCTTTCTCGGGCGCTAGGTGCGCGTCTGAAGCTTCTGTATGATTTCTCGCGGCCTCTCCGAATGACTCGCGACCGCTAGGTCGCTCGCTAGGTCCTCGGGATGACATGTCGCGGGCGCGTTTTGACTTGTTGCGCCCGGCAGTCGCTCGCGAACTCATTAGCCATTTCCTCGGCTCATGATCGCGAGCTCGATCGAGATTGCTCTCTTTGCCCGTTTGCCCGTTAAATCTCCTCGTGACTTTGATAAGCTCGTCCACCCTCAAATGAATGGCATTACGGTGATTTTTAGGGTTTACCTCCGTATTACTCGGAAATTGGCCCGACTTGTGCTGCCCATTCTGTTGTGCGGCTATCTGACTTATTTGATTCTCCATCATCTTCATGTGCTTTCCCATAGCCGTCACAGTGGACTCCAAATGATTGATCTTCTGCCCGGTGTTGCTTATAAACGAATTCTGATTCGTTGCCAATTGTTGGTTGCTTACAACCAACTGCTGCATCATATCCTCTAGACTCGGCTTCTTCGTCTCTTGAATCACTCCGTTCGAATCGAGAAACTGGCGGAGGTCGTTGAAAATTATTGGGGTTGGCGTCACGAAATTTGGGTGATTTACATTGTTGGGATTGTCGCGGATTCCCCAGGACGGTTGTTCCTCTGATTGATGTAGTTCACGTCCTCAGCCTCGATCATCTCTGACTCTGCAGCATTTATCTGAGCCACGCCTTTTCCTTTCCTTTCTTTCTCAAATTGGCTTCTTAACAAGGTGAACTGCTCCATAATATTGTCGTACTTTGAGTCACCTTCAACTGCTGCGGCCTTCACCATCGGTGTTCTCTCATTCGACCAGCGATAGCTGTAGCCGCCATTTCTTCTATGATCGGTGGCCTCGTCTACGTCTGTTCAAAAGGCAAACCCCACCGATGCATCAACAATACTCTTACGTGTGAGGTGTTAGCCCATTGTAAAGCGGGTAATCTTTGCTCTCTCGAAAATCCATCTTTGTGGGCACCTTCTCAATAGGCCCTGAATCTTTCCCACGACTCGAACAAAGATTCATCTCCTAAGCGGGAGAAGTGGAAATCTCGGCTATGATCTTACGTGCCTTAGCCGGGAGGAAAGTACTTGAAAGGAATTTCTCACGAATCGCCCAACCTGATGCCGTCGATCTAAGGTCTTGAACAGGTCCTTGCTTGATTTCGCAGAGAATCGAACATACGCATCCGGATTGTGTCTTGTGGCACCCCATTCTGTTTGATGGTGTCACAAATGTCGAGATAAGTCTCGAGATGGGCATTCGGATCCTCCGTGACTCTCCTCCGAACTGTTCCCCTTGAACCATCTTGATTAGGGCGGCCACTCAAAATTGTTAGCATTTACTTTTGGGCCCCATCCGCCTCCTTGAAATTGCTCGGTGGAGGTGCAGACATGTAATTCAGCGGTCTTGCCGCCTCGGAACAGGACAACGAGTCCCATAGTCGCCAATTAGCGCCGCATTTCTGTGAAATCCGCTAATAGGCGTCTTGCTACTTGGGAGGAACGCCCGTTATTACGATTTGCCATTGCTTCCTTTCTTCTTGCCTTCTCCTTCTCCTTTGTGAATTTTCGATTTTCGGATCAAAGTGTAGTTCGGAGGTCCTCGGGACCTTGTGAACATAAACTACTGGAGAAAAGAAGGAAATCAGTTAGCAAGGAATAAAAATAAAAATTTAAAAGTACAACTTGAATTAATAATTCCAAATTGACAAGTTATTCCTATATGATCTTAACAATCCCGAACAGCGCCAAAATTTGATCGCTTAAATTTCTAACACGAAAAGGTGTAAATATAGGGTGGCAAGTATCGTATCCACGAGGATTGTAATCTAAAATCTGGCTAACTCAACAAGGATTCATCATTATCCAAGTAACAAATATGGTTTTGTGAGGTATTTTAGGGCTTAGAACTCAATCCAAAGCAATGGTGACAAAAGCAGGAAGTAAATTAAAGCAATAAACACTCGGATGTTTAAAAGCAGAGAGACGACTAACCACAGGGCTGCGTTAATCCAATCCACAGCGTATGTTTATCCTGTTCTTATTAACCAATTTTAATCCGAACAAAATGGAAGATCACATATATAACCGACAATTTCTATTACGACAAAAGGCGGTGTAGATTACTAGTTTTCCTATTATTCATTACGTCTCTAGGTAAAACAAGTAACTCCAAACGGATCACAAAGAATATGCTTCCTCTGAATATCCTATCTCGCTCGACTCGAGGCTCATTCGTATCATGCATTCGATATCGATTGACAATTAACACAATTACGTAATTAACCGACAACTAAAATGCATCGAAATTGATCGAAACCAACACATATAAATAAGCACAATCGAATCATGAATCAATGCATGGACGGTAAATAACGATAACGAGAATCACAACATATAGGATCGAATCATGCAAACCACTAGGATTAGAGCGAAAAACTAGCGAGACATAATAAATGGAATGAAATACGATTTAATCATAAAGACGGAAATTAAATATATAAAACCCGTGATGTAGCGTTGGATGAACACGTTGGGCTTGAATCCCAACCTCGGTAAAACGGAAAATTGCGTAGATCGTCCGGACGAAGCGTTCCGGATCGTAAACAAAACGTAAACTAACGAAGAACAATCGTAAAACAACTCTAGAATGAAAATATATGGAACCTAAAGCTAAAACTCAAAAACTTATGGAAAACCGAGAAAGAGGCTCGGAATCGTAGGTTTCAAGTTGGGGCGGCGGGTGTTGCCGTATATATAGCACACCCCAAACCCTAATTTTCCTACGCTTGCCGTCTCGCGACCACCCTTCATGGTCGCTAGGTGTGGTCGCGAGGTAATCTCGCTGCCTTCTCGCCCGCGATCGCCTCTTGCGCTCGCTTGTACCTCGCGACCGACTAGCGGTCGCTAGCCATTCTCGAGTGGTCGCGAAATCGTCCATGGCTTTCTCATGGGCTTCGCTGTGGCACATTCTCGATCGCGGTATGCTGGGTTCTCGCGTGTTTCCTAGCGGCCGCCTAGCGACCGCTAGGCTGGTCGCTAGAAACACGCCAGATTGTGTGTTTTGTCTCTGCGTGCGTCGTTCCTTGCGATTTTCAACATATAGACCTACACAACACCAAAAGAACACCCAAGAGCGAGATCTTCTAAAATAGATAAAACATTAGGAATCGATCGTAAGCAGCACATTAAGCGAGCTAAACTCATCTTCAAATATCAACTATAAGCGTGTAAAATGCGCGTTTATCGAGTTTTAATCTTAATTACGATAATTTAAATCGTAATTTAGAGTTTAACCTCGATAATTAAACTCTTAATTAGTCGGCTTTCGATTTTGACTAAGCATAATTTGATAGTTTACGTGTAATATTCGCGATGCTCGATGAATTAAGAATCTGATTTCGATATTCTTCGAGCGTATTGTTCTAACGTCGGTTAAATTCAACGATTAAGTCTTACGGTATTTTTAAGCATTTAAGCTTAAAATTGAAATTCCTAGTATTATGGAAATAAATAAAGTTGTTACAACTTTATTTTGGACATTAGAGATGATTTAATTATGTGAATTTAGAGACGTTTCAAACGTCTACGTTTAGAGATAATTCGATAACTTGGCCAAATGATCATGGAATTATAAAATTCAAATTCCTATGTTATTTTATGATATAAAGGAAATATTTATCATAAAAATAATGCTAGAAAAATTAGGAATAGAATGTACCAAATGCTATGGGTTTCGAAAACCCTAATTTTTAAAACTAGGGTTTTGTGATCTAAAATTGTTCTAAATATTTTTCTATGATTAAATTCATCATCTATGATTATAATGTGTCGCATAACTATGTGTTAGCTATTTATTACAAGAAAATAAAATGCTTAGTACATAGAAACCCTAATTTTCGAAAATGTGAACTTATGGTATTAATTAATTTTAATTGCTACTCAATTAAGGTTATATGATAATTATTATATTAAAATGATATTATTAAGGATAATATATGGTATTATACAAGTTGCACAAGTTGGATGACTCCTACATGAAAAGTGGCAAAAATTTGGATGGTTTAGGTGTGATTTTATGTGATGTTATCATCCTTTAATTAATGAATGGTATGAGTTGGATCTTATCACATTATTAGGTGTAAAGTAGTAGTAGTTAGCACATTGAACAAGTATCTTAAGCCTTTGGACTATAGTAGGCGAAAACTTTGACAAAAATTAAGGTTGGAAGATTTTGTTTCTAACTTTGAAAATGACATTAGACTATAGTTGAAATTTTTGACTTTTCAAAAATGACTTTATAACATAATAATATTATAGTATAAGATAAGAAAAAATTAAAATTAACCTAAGCATTTAAGCTTGGGCGACACACACACACATATAGTGATAATGTGATAATTATTTTATTTCATGATAAGTATGATGCAAGTTGTTAACTAAGTGATAAGATAACATAATGAGGTGTATATGATAAGGATAAAATTTTGTCTCATTGCTTATGGAGGTGGCCGATTATTTTGACTAAGTGTAACAAGTGTACAAGTTGTGATTTCATGTAATTATTACCATACAAGTTGAATAAGTCTATAAATATAAGTTTGGCACAACACTCTCCCATTTACAACCCCTTAATACCGAAAATTATAGAGAGAAAATAGAGAGAGTTCATCTTGTTCAATCCCAAACCTTTAGCAAATAAACCTTGCCGATTCAAATTGACACCGATTAAAAGGTTAGATTTCTTCCGAGCTTCGTATACATGCTAGAATTTTCGAATTTCATCCGTTAAATCTTAAGTTATGAGCTTAGTTTGTATATGACATTTTCGAAAATTATAGAACTTGTGCTAAGAAGTTAGATATTGTGTGTATATGATGTTATCAAGCATGTATTACGATTATATCACAAAATTAAGCATGTTATTAAATTTTACATGTGGACCGAAAATATGTGAGTAGGATATGTTGATGATTATGATTTTTAATTGATGATTTGAACATGAAATAATGATCTAGGGTATTAAATAGGCTTATATGATTTTATGTAGAATTTTTGGAAAACTGTAGTATATAAGTCTATGATTACCGAAAATTTTTAGAAAAATAATATGTTGTGAAATAATTCATGATTTGATAATATTATAGCATATTGATGATGTAGATTCATAATATAGTGTTGTATGAATTTATTGGAATTGTTAAAAATTATTTTGACCTAAGTCACTTTTTCAAAAATATGACTATAGTAAATTTTAATGAATAGTTCATAATTAATAAAAATTATGTTATAGCAAGGATACTTAAGAACGAATAGATGTTATGTGAATTTATTGGAATTTTTGAAAAATGTTTACTTAGTTAATTAAAATGTTCGAAAATTATATAGTATAATACTAAGGTGTATAATTTTTATTTTACCAAAGTAATTACATATTATTAATCCCATGATAAAATAGTGTGATATATGAATTTATAAAATTTATACACAAGTCTAAGTTAATTAATCCAAGATGGCGAAAACCGTAGCTTATAAGTATTAATGTTATAAATTTATTTTATCATGTATAATTACATAATATGTTCTAAAATAATGTTTTAAGTATATTATGATTTTATGTGAATTTTTAGAGCAAAATTATATATAAATTGAAATATATATATATATATATATATAGTGTAAAAGTCAAAATGTTGACTTTGAGGTCATAATTGTTGACCATAGTCAAAATATTGACTAAAGTTAAAATCGTTGACCAAGGTCAAAATGCACATAATTGAATGTCGTGATCTATGTGACGTGATATGTTTAGTAACAATGTAACTTACGTTATGTAAGTACATTAAAGCGTACATTATGTGCTAAAGAGATAGAATACCTCTTATATGATGAGTAATTTCGTAATCGACATCATTGTAATTAGGAAGCGTCAAAATAAGTTTGGCGTTAGCCTTATTGATGCATAGGGCGTTATAGGCGATGTTCGTCTCTATCAAAACGTGACGAATGTACTAAAATAGTTCTTACGTTAAGGTGGGACGTGAGCTTGAGCTAAGGCATAGAAAAGGACTATAGAAGACCTACGTATACCAAAGTGGGCTTTACTCAAAACTCTTTTATTCGATGCTTTCTTGAAAAGTATTTATTTACAAAGCTTTCGGTTGAAAATGATTATGAACCGTTATTGATTACATGCCCAAAGTATTTATGTTTTACGTATGTATCTATCATGTTGTTGGGCGAGCGACTATGAAAGTGAATCGGTTGTGGGGTAGCTCCCAACTTTATCGGAAAATCGATATCGGATCCCAGTCGGATCGCGAATTCACAGCTAGGGTTAGCGTTTACACCGATGGGTGTTGTGAGCCGTTAGTAACATCTTGACGGTCACGGATCTAGTCGAATCGAATTCACAGCTATGTGACCGTGAGCCGTTAGCAACATCTTGATCCGATCACGGCGTGCGTAGAAGAGGCCTACTTCTACGGCGTGAGATCGATTATGAGCAGTTATGTGAAATGATCACGGATCATACATACGAAAAATGCCCGCCGACGATCTTTTGAGAAATGATAAAGTGTTTTGGTATTCACGAGTTATTTCTACTAAAATCCTCGTGTTATACTATGGGGCAGTGTAATTTAAAGAAATTATTTTGGCATGAGTCCACTAAGTGCATTCTTGTACTTAGCCCTGCATGTTTGTTTCTAAATGTGCAGGTTGAGCTGACGATGGATGGCAAAGTGTTGAGCAGTCGGAGTTTTTGTCGCTGATATAGTATAGCCTTGAATTAATATCGTCATATATGAATTCACATGTTTTCCGCTGCTTGAAACATTCAGTTATATTTTGAATATTGATGCATATTACTTTCTTATCAGTCGAACCCTTTTGTTAAGGATCTGTTGGTCTAGTTTGTATGAAATACGTTGCGTGCTTATCTATAATGGTTTGTAGTCACTTGAGTTTGGTTATCATTTCCTATTCAATTCTGTAATCATTTATCATTAAGTCCTTTAATCCCTGTTTCACAGTAATAGTCCCTGCTAATCCATACTTAGGATTGGCGGGTTTACATTCTGATGGTATCGAGCGAGTTGTCCTTTGAACCCTGAAACCTTCTTTCTTTCAAAAGTTAAGTCTAGATTGAGTCACTAGACTTCTAGAGATCAGCTGACTGTGCTCAACACTCCATCGCATCAAGCTCAACCGAAAGAGGTAACTGATTTCTTTTCAAAGCTTGAAAGTGAAAAGTGTTGAAAATGAAAGTTTTGAGGAAAGAAATGAGATTCCATTTTGAAAAACAGTGAAAGTTGTTACTGAAAGCTTCTTCAAAAAGAATATTACAGTTTTATGAGAAAAGTTGACAATTATATGTCAAAAGTTATGTGAGAACAAGTATCAGTGATATGAGACAAAGTTTACAGAGAATGAGAAACAGTTGACATAGCAATGTCAAAAGTGATTGTTGAATCAGTGAGATTCAAAGAAAGCATGAGTATGATGAATTATGTTATGATTTTCGAAAATTTTATTCAAAATTTTACAGTTTACTATGATTATGGGTATGCTATCCCAAAGAACTTAGATGCTATAAAAAGCACGCCACCTCTTTCTAAAGAACATAGAAGTACAAACTAAAAACTTTATCCTTGCGAGAACCATAACAAGAAGTGACTTATGAACAAACGAAAAAGTCGGTTGAAAACAAACTCGAGTTTTCAACGAAAGAATGACGAAAGCAATAGAGGAAATCAAATGAGCAAGATGTATGGGTTCAATATGGAACATAGAAAGCTAAACAATTCTGAAAGAACTCAGTACGAAGCGAGCATGAGCTCGCACTCGTCCGGAAAGGAGTAATTCACGGCGTGGCGCGCAGGCGAAAAACTGCACTGCGCGTAGTTTTGTTTTGACCCGTTCTCATTCATTTGAACTCTGTTTTGTGAACGGTTTTCGCCTACATAATCTTATCAAAACTAATTTTATTTCATATGAAGGATAAAACCCCTGAATCCTTCTCCAAATTTTGTGAGAGACAGTTGAAGTCAGACTGAAAATTTGCTTAGAGAAAGAACTTTGTGGAAAGAGAAGAACTTAGAAAGTTGTTAAAAGTAGGACTTCTCTAGTACCAAAAGTGTGGCTATGATGCATGTTAAACATAGATCCTTGCTGTAAACATTTATCTGCTTATCAGATGTGTTTGCTTTATCCGCTATGAGATATATCTTAGTTCACCTTATCCGCTATCGATATGTTTAGATGGACTTACGCTAGTATTGTCTATGTTAGATGGCAAGGTCAGTATTACTCGCCAAGGCGAAGGATAAGACCGAGGTTACACCGGAGAAGTCCTTGAAGCATATCCTTTACAATATGAGTTGGGGCGACGCTTTAGGAGAATTCCTGATGAGTTATCTCTGACTGTGGATGGACGCCCATGAGTATGGGGTGACGGACTACGATGGCATCAAGCGTCTGCTAACTCGATTGCCCGTTGACTAGGAAGATTATGCCAGGGAAATATCGGGCGATTATATTTATCGTGCGGGCATTGATTATGATTTGATTGGAGATCTACCGAGATTCGTCAGTCATCTTATCTATGTCTACAGTGTGTACAGAGCTGCACCGAGAGGACCCTATCTTCCTCCAAGGGAATACACCTGGCACGATGACACGCCTGAGTGGTTGTACACGGAGGTTCCTCGAGTGGTCAACCCCGCGATACCAAACGAACTGTGAGCAGGAGACCGACCTGCTCACGTGACGAGAGCATCGCGACCATGGTCATTGGGAGTCCGAATTCTTCCACCTATGACCTTCGGACACCCAACGCGACCGTCACCACCAGTTCTACCACCGATGACGGCACCTTATCATCAGAGGACATACATGGAAGCATATGACCATC
Source organism: Salvia rosmarinus (assembly GCA_036937905.1). NCBI lineage: Eukaryota > Viridiplantae > Streptophyta > Magnoliopsida > Lamiales > Lamiaceae > Salvia > Salvia rosmarinus. Next base: position 49,920 of record JAODLM010000229.1, read on the forward strand.
AAGAAGGTTATGTTCCTATGCGTGACATATATGCCATAGGGGATGATGGAGCTGGGCCGTCTCGTAGGCGTGCTCGAGAGGAAAGTTCAGAAGAGGATCTCGAGGAGGATCCGGAAGATGAAGAGGACCCAGTAGAGGAAGAAGATCCTGAGGAGGATCCAAACGATGATGAAGCTGCAAGGGAAAACAATGGAAACATGGACGAGAACGAGTATTAATATACGAGTAGTGTGTAGTACATAGTAATGATATTAACATAGACATAGAAGCATAGTATTTTTGAGATGCTTTGTAACCCGATATGTTAGTTGAAGAATGGTTATATAGTGCAATATGTGCTTAGCTTCCTTTCAGTTGTATGACATTGTACGTAATAGTCCTCTTTGAGGCATTTTCCATATATATATGATGACCCTAGATGGGCTTTTGCAATAGAAATGTGTACGAAAAGGATGAATGGTTGCTAAAAGCTGCTTTTATGATTCATTTACATGAAGATATTATGAATTGCGATAAGCGTTATGCAATTACTAACTACGTTTTCGTTAACGCCGCCATGCCGTGCGTGCGAGGCGGAGGTAAGAGGTAGGCGGGGAAGGAGAAGAATCCCACGAGTGAGAGCCGAGGAGATACTGCACCACCTCCACCTCCACCGACCGTAGGGTTGAGGAGTTATTCCTTAGACAAAACCCACGCACTTTCAATGGTAAAGGAAGCCCTGAGGATGCCGAACAGTGGGTAAGGGCCATTGAAAGAATTTTCGATTTCCTTCACTGTACCACACAAGAAAGACTATCTTGTGTAATGTTCCAACTCACCGGACCAGCCGATTTCTGGTGGGAGGCAAGAAGAAAGACACTGACGCCGGAACAAATGGAATATTTCACTTGGAATGACTTTAAGACGGAAATGTATGAGAAATACATTCCCAAGAGCTATCGAAAGAAGAAGAAGGTTGAATTTTTCAGTCTAAAGCAAGAAAAGATGTCGGTAACTGAGTACGACCGTCTTTTCTGTGACATGTCTAGATACGCTCCGGACCTAGTAAGTACTAACATGAAAATGTTAGAGAAGTTCAGGTCAGGACTAAGGCACGAGATCAAGATGTCTCTGGCAAGTCATGGAGACTTAACCTATACAGAGGCTCTTAGTCGAGCTCTAGACATAGAAGCTGCAATGCCCGAAGATAAGCCTGCACCGACTCAGTCCCAAAATGTTGGTGACAAGGGCCAAAGGAAATGGGAAGGAAATTTCAACAGCAACTTCAACAGAGGAGGATTTAACAACGGTAACAAGAGGCCATGGTAGAATAACATGGCTCCACAAGGGCAAGGATGGAAAAGACCAATATTTGCTCCACCTATAAATGGACCTCAAGAGCCAATGAGGATTCCTCCATGCCCAAAATGTAACAAAAGGCACACGGGGGTGAGTTTGGCTGGAAATTTTAGTTGTTATAAGTGTGGCGTAAAGGGCCACTATGCAAACGAATGCCCCGGATTCCGCCCAGTAAACATAGGGAGGCCAAATCAATCGGGTCCCACCCAACCATTAAGGGCTATTCAGCAGCAGCAGCAGCAGCGCCAATAGCCTCCAAGGCAGCAGCCACAGAACAATCAACGACAAGCACCCCGTCAGCCACGCCCAGCCCAGGCTAGAGCTTACGCTCTTCACAGGAGGCAGAACGAACAAAACCAGGGCAACCTGGCAGGTATGGGATTACTTTTCAACATACCTATTAAGCTTTTGTTCGATACGGGTGCGTCATATTCCTTTATTGCTAAAGCATGCGTTGATATGTTAGAACTTAAACCTGAAGAAACGAATCAGGAAATGAGAATCTCATCACCTATAGGAGGTATTATGACTGTTACACATGCTTGCTCGAACTTAGAGTTGAACTTAGGCTCACTTAAGGTTCTAGAAAATAACTTGAACGTAATACCTATGGGGGATGTAGATATAATCCTAGGAATGAATTGGTTGGCCGAAAACCATTCCACGATCCTATGCAAGGAAAGAAGAATTTCGATCCAACCACCGGGAAAAGAAGCTACGAGCTTCTATGGAATCAGTATGGGGAAGAAAATCCCAATAATATCCGCGCTCCAAGCAAGGAGAATGATGAACAAGAAGGAATGTCAAGCATTCATTGTTTATCTAAATGGAGAAGAAAAAGCGGAAACAAGGGTCGAAGATGTGGAAATTGTTCGAGAATTTCCAGACGTCTTTCCTGACACATTGCCAGGACTACCCCCAGACAGGCAGCTAGAGTTCACAATTGATCTAGAGCCGGGATCAGCCCCAGTATCAAAAGCGCCTTATAGAATGGCACCAAAGGAACTCGAAGAGCTGAAAATTCAAATTCAAGAGTTATTGGACTTGGGTTTTATTAGACCAAGTGTTTCACCATGGGGAGCGCCTATCCTATTTGTCAAGAAGAAGGATGGTTCGTTAAGGATGTGCATTGATTATCAAGAGTTAAATAAACTGACGCTTAAGAACAAATATCCACTTCCAAGGATAGACGATTTGTTCGATCAGTTAAGAGGTGCAAGTGTATTCTCAAAAATCGATCTTAAATCGGGCTATCACCAACTTAAGGTGCGACCGGAAGATATATCCAAAACGGCATTCCGTACAAGATATGGCCACTATGAGTTTGTAGTTGTGCCGTTCAGACTAACCAATGCACCCGCCGTATTTATGGATCTTATGAACAGAGTGTTCCATCCATATTTGGACAAGTTTGTCTTAGTCTTCATAGATGATATACTCATCTACTCGAAGAATGAGGAAGATCATAGGGAACACTTAAGAACGGTTTTACAAACCCTAAGATCCGAACGACTTTACGCCAAATTCAGCAAGTGTGAATTTTGGCTTAAGGAAGTAATGTTCCTTGGAGATATTGTGTCTGCAGAAGGAATTAAAGTAGACCCATAAAGTTTGAAGTCGTGCAAGGTTGGAAATCACGACAACTCAAAACGAAATTAGAGTTTCCTAGGACTAGTGGCTACTATCGGAGATTCATTGAGGATTCTCCAAGATAGGAAGGCCAATGACCCAGCTACTCCGAAAAGAAATTAAGTTTACATGGACGGACGAATGTGAGGCGAGTTTTCAAAAACTTAAAGAAAAGTTAAATAGTGCACCGGTACTAGCCGTTCCAGATTCGAACAAAGAATATGTTGTCTATACCGACGCCCAAGAATGGACTTGGTTGCGTACACGCAAGAAGGAAAAGTGATAGCTTACGATCACGGCAACTTAGGCCACATGAGTTGAACTACCCAACTCATGACTTGGAACTAGTAATGGTAGTACATGCACTAAAAATTTGGAGACATCATCTCTATGGGTGAGATGTGAAATCTTCACCGATCATAAAGTTTAAAATACTTCGAGCAAAGAGATTTGAACATGAGGCAAAGGAGATGGCTCGAATTAGTAAAAGATTACGACTGTGGTATAAATTATCACCCAGGCAAGGAGAATGTGGTAGCTGACGCCTTGAGTCGTAAGAATCAACCCAAATTGGGAAGTCTCTTCACAAGAGAAGAAAAACTCATTAGAGAGTTTGAGAGGATGAGGATAGAGATGGTTGAAAAACCACAGACGATCATGAGTCGTGTCGCTACGCTCACATTGACGTCGGACTTGAGAAAAAGAATCATAGATGAACAAAGAAAAGATGAGAAATTGGAAAAGATAAGAGTCAATTTGAGGGCTGAAGGAGTAAAGGATTTTAAGGAGGCACCCGATAATGCTATATTATTTGAGGAAAGAATATGCATTCCAAACAATGAAGAGCTGCGAAATGAAATCATGAGTGAAGCTCATAATACTCCTTATACCGCCCACCCAGGCAGTACTAAAATGTATCAAGACTTAAAGGAAATGTTTTGGTGGGAAGGTATGAAACGAGATATAGCTTCTTTTGTCGAACGTTGTCTCGCTTGCCAACAAGTGAAGGCACTACACCAATGGCCTTATGGGAAATTGCAACCTTTGGAAATACCCGAATGAAAGTGGGATGATATAGCAATGGATTTTGTAACGGGTCTACCAAGGTCAAAAAGGGGAAACACTTCTATATGGGTAGTAGTGGATCGCCTTACCAAATGTGCTCATTTTCTGCCTATTAAGACTACTCATGGATCGGATAAGTTAGCCCAATTGTATATAAAGGAAATTGTACGTCTACATGGAGTACCGAAATCTATCACCTCTGATAGAGATTCAAAGTTTACTTCAAGATTTTGGACTATCTTACAGAAAGAATTGGGCACGAAACTGAATTTTAGCACAGCTTTTCATCCACAGACTGATGGGCAATCTGAACGGACAATCCAAACACTTGAGGATATGTTGTGAACAGTATTGTTGGATAGAGGCGAAGCTTGGGAATATGTTTTACCACTTATTGAGTTTGCCTACAATAATAGCTATCAGGCAACAATTGATATGGCCCCATATGAGGCACTATATGGAAGAAAATGCCGATCACCGCTTTATTGGGATGAAGTGGGTGAAAGGAAAATTTTAGGGCCTAACACAGTAGAAGAGATGATTGAAATTGTTCTCCAAATTAGACAAAGAATATGAGAAGCTCAGGATAGGCAAAAATATTATGCCGATACACGTAGATCCGAGCTACACTTGAATGTGGCGACAAAGTTTTTCTTAAAGTCTCACCATCAAAGGGGATTATAAGATTCGGAGTGAAAGGAAAGTTAAGACCACGTTTCATAGTTGTAATATTCCAAAGAAACGAATATACGATTACGGCATTCTGAGCCCGTAATTAGGGTTTTGCTGTGTATTAACTTTTTACGACATCGAATCTTGTGACTTCGATACGATATCGTTATAACGAATTCCTTTTCATAATTCAATAAGGATTGTGAATTAAAGGATTGAAATATTACGAAATGATTCGTCAATATTTTTAAACGTCAAACGCGTATCGAACGTCAGCTTTTCATGAAGATTTCTGAGCAGTGAAGCTTGGAATTATTTTTCCATCTTAATTCCTTTATTAAATGGAATATATTTATTTAGTAAGTATGAACTTACTGCGACCATTTTGAGATGAGTCGATTTCGAACGTTTTGAGACGTTTTGAACGTTAACGCCTGAGACGCTTTTGAAAATGAGTTTAATGCTCGGGAAATTATAATAATTAATTTCCTATTATTATTTTGTATAATTACAGTATTAATTATTTTTAAAACCAATATTTGAGTATTAAAACTCGATATTTCTTATTTACAATTTCGAAAACCCTAATCTTATAAATAAGGGTTTTATCACATGAAATGATACCATTAAATTATCCTATGGTATCTAAACTTTATAATATGATATATATGAATAATATTAAGCATTAAATCAGATTTTTAGCCATAAAAATCAAAGGATACAGTTTTTATAAAAATTAAACCCAAACTTGCGAAATTAGGGTTTTTAATTCATGAAATGTGTAATAATTTTATCCTATGCTATTATTTAATATCTAAATTATATATTATGATATATATGTGTATATTTGGGACGAAAATTACATGAGTATCAATAATAGGTGTAATTTATATTTTTAATCCTATTTTTCAATAATTGACTCCAGAATATCAATTTTGCATATATTATGTTTTAATTATTTTTATGGCATGTATTATATATCTATGAACTATACTATGATTAATACATGTATTATGTGTAAAAATAAAATTAAAACAGCCCCTAGAACCCCCCCCCATGCGCCGGCTCCTTCACCCCATAAACATGATTTCACTTTTAAATTTTGCCCAATGCATGGAGAGCTCTTTAAACACTCCATAATCATCATTTTCTCTTCCCAAGTTCAGCCATAATTTCCCCTATGTGTGTGTGTGTAGCCGTGTAAGTGAGAGAGAGATTAGGGGGAGAGAGGCTCTTCACCTTATACACTATCCTTCTCACATTTTCAAACACACAAAATACACATTTTTCTCTCCATTTTCTTGCTGGAAACCGAGAGCCAAACCACCCCCATTTCAGATTTTTCTTCTCCTTTCTCCTTCTCCCATTCGAAAACCACAACACTCCTAACACTAATCTTGGACCCCATAGCCATCCTCAAGGTAAATATGGATCATAGCATCGATTTTTATCCTTCCTTTAATCTGAAAATTCGAAACTGTTTCATATATATATATAGGTTTCGAAAGTTATATGTATATGTGTACACATGTGTATAAATATTCTTAAGCATGAGCTATTGTTCATATACATGTTCTTGAGGATTTTATTTACAAAAATACATGTGAATATGCTTAGATGAACATAGGTTATGGTATATGAAATGCATGAATGTATCTTGCATATATATGATTTTCAACCATGGTATACATTAGAAATAATTTGCAAAATGCTATGAAATGTTAAATGAAGGCCTAATACTTCTTGATATATTTTAAGCATGTATTATTGCTTATTATATGATTTAAGACTATAGGTTGATTTAGAAATTTTGAAAAACCATAGCTTAAATTTTGAAAATGCCGTGAGTTTGAAAAGTATGTACCTTGATGTATAAATTTTATTTCAAGCATGCAATGACATATTAGTGCTTTAGAACCTCGATTATATGTTCTATGATTTAATTAGAATTTTGAAAACCATATACTTGATTTTTCAAAATTACCGTGAGCTATATAAATATATAGGTTGGTGTATGATTTTATTTTTGAACATGCAATGGTGTATTAATGCTTTAGTATATTGTTTATACATTGTGTGAAATTATTAGAATTTTGAAAATCATTTACCTAATGGAATCAAATAAACCGAGAGCAATGAGCTCATATGGTGATGATTTAATTGGTTTTGATAAATATTATGATGTTATATTGCTATACTATAGTGTATAAACATAGTATATAATTGTTGAATTTTGAAAATCAAATACCATTTTTATTCAAAAAAGCCGAGAGCTTGTAGCTCCATATGGTGATGATTCAAATGGTTTTGGTTGATATTATGATGTTACAATGTTATAATATAATGTTTATTGATATTGGAAATTATTTAGAATTTTTAGAAATTGTTTACTATTTATTTGGTAATTATCCTATAATTACCGTGTGCAATATTGTTATATATATAGAAATAAATAGTTATGATGAACTATGGGTTATGAAAATATTATATACTGATGTTGGGATATTATAATAGGTATATATCAATTTTGGAAATTTTTGGATGATTATTCCTATTTATTGAATTACCGTAAATATTTATATATGTATATATATAAATAAATAGAAAATAGTGTTATATGAATTTCATAAATTATATTCTGGACCATAGTGTATAATAATACACTATATTGATTTAGAAAATTTTTCAAAGATCATTTAGTATTTTTAATCTAATTATCGAAATTATCGATAATTAATAAGGATTTTAAAATCCTTTTAAAACAGTTTATTTATGAAAATTTACTAAAATAATATTCTGGACAGTTTTCAAATATTACAAAATTTTATAAACATAGATTGCTATGTTTGAGACTTAACGCTCATTTTGTAACGCTTTAAAACCAAAATACGCTTTTTAATTATAAAAGGAATTATTAAAATGCGAAAATAATTATAAGTCCTTGATTTACAAGATAAATCGAGGAATAGGACTTTACGCTTTCAAATCGATTAAATTGATTTATAAAACAAAATAGTAAGAATTACTATTTAAAAGTCAAAATCATCGACTTTGTCGACTGTTGTCGACTTCGCCGACTTTTCAAAGTCAAACGACGATTATACGGTTATAAATACGCCAAGACGCTGTGAAGATATACTAATTGAGTATGATAATTATTAGTAAGAAAGGATTTCATAAATGAAACCATATATCGAAAAACGATTTACATCGCCGAACGATCTCGGCGAACGAGAGGTCAATCGATACGATTAGAGACATATCAATTCACTAAGGAATTCAGTCTCACATCGATATGAAATATCAAAGTTATCATAAGTTTCGAAAGTCTCGATAGACTTGAGCGACGACTAAAGCCTCGCCAGTAAAGCGTGGACGCCAACGCAATGACGGATTTTGACGAACAATCGAACCTGTGACTTTTACAACGAACCGTAGTCCGTGGGCTTTCCTTCTTATCTCAAAATGGGCTTTTTGTTTTCAAAAATATGACCTCATCATCATATCAAATGAATTTACTTACAAAGACTTATACTACGATTGTTTATCAAATGTTTTACCGCACACCCGCCAAAATATTTCGCTTTGTGTACGGATCCTATCTGTTATGCCCGTAGGGCTGTGAGATGGTCGAACTATTATATCAATTGTTGTGGTAGCACCCAACCTTTTAATGTCGGGTCCCGTGTCGGATGACAAATGCCCGCTAGATTGGCGTGAAGGTTGAACTACGCCGTGTTAACATATGCTTGCAGAGAGTGACTGTGTGCCGTACGGGATTACGGCCGGTCACGGCGTCGTAGACGGGAGGCCTCCCTCTCGACGTTTATTTAATTATTTATTATTATGTATTGTGACTATGAGATACGGACCATACACACCAAGAAAATGCCCGCCAAAGCTATGTTTACTTAACCGAATGATTTGGTAAGACAAGGCATTTTAACTAAAACCTCGGTCTTACTCGATATTGGCAACAGAATCCAAATATCATCAAATGTTTTCGCATAAGTCCACCGAGTGCAATTTCTTGTACTTAGCCCCGCATGTTTGTTTTAAATGTGCAGTTGAGCTCGATGGTGATGATGGGGATGTGTTGAGGAGTCTAGTGTCCTCGCCGATTTACTTGAATGTTCGTTATACCAATGCATATCGTCATATATGTATTCACACACTTTCCGCCGCTATACTCAACTCCTTTATTTATGTTTTATGTTATGAACTATCAAGGCCCATCGGATCGTGCCAAGTTTTGGGGTCCATGGCCTAAACCTTTTCAAAAACATTATAACATCACCTTATATTCTCGCCAAGATGTTAGTTTATTCTTACGCATCTTTATTTTACCCGTAAATCCCCTAAAATACTACTCCTAGTATTAGTCGCCTCCGCTTCGGGTTGGTCCGGATTGGGGTCGTGATGTAAGTGGTATCGAGCGCTTTTGCTCTTTGAAACCCAAATTCTTTTATTCTAAGTCTAGATCGAGTCACCGGACTTCTAGAAACCCACCGACTCTCTCAACACTCCATCACATCGAGCTCAACCGGAAAAAGGTAATCGCATTTCTTTCTCAAACTCATGAAATGGAAAACTTCGCATGATGAGCAAGTTAGAGGAACTTTGAGAAATTTTATTATTTCAAAATTTTGAAGTCAAGAAAGAAATTTTTCCAAAATTTTAATCGAACCAATACATTTGCTCGTGTATCGATGGAAGTGTATGGTAGTATCGAGTTGAATGATCAACATGAAACGAACTAATTCATTTTAATATGTATATGAGTTGATCATGACCGCCTTTTGAAATCATACTTCCAAATTTGCAAATAAAACTTTACTTTCCGACTTTCAAAATCTTATTTATGATGAATGATATGTTATCACGAGACTAACTTAGACTCTAAGGAGCATGCTCACATATCGTGAAAGAACGAGAAGTACGAACTTTTTTCCTTATACGAACAAAAGAACGATAGGAAGAATGAAAGTAATGATACCCTTGAGCACGGACGATGGAAGACGAGCGAGAAGGACGAACGAGGACGACCCCAACCTTTAAGTCGAATGACGCCGCACTCCATCATCACTCGACACAAGTGACCAGCAACACGAATCACGACATGGACGCCACTTACGGCTTCAGGATGTGCAGCCTCGACTTAAGAACCCGAAGATGATAGACGACACGTCGACATACACCTTGATTGATATTTTTACACAATCGCGCAAATTTCCTGCACTGCGCAGTAGATTTGTTTTAGCTAGATCTCCCTCGTTAGGACTCCGATTTACGCATGGTTTGCACCTACGTACTCCTAACGCACTGATCTTCATTTGTTATGAAGAACAGAATCCCTAATTCTGTCTCCAGAATACGATAGAGTCTGTTGAACTCTAGCTTAAGTGTGTGATATAAGACAAGGGTCTCGCAGTGTATGTTAAGATATCATTAGCTATATGTATATGTTTGGGTAAGACTAAGAAAGTAAGTTGTGATATATATTGTACATTATGATGATGCCTACCTTCTAGAATTGTTAGTTCTAGCCTAGTTGCTTCTCGTTATGATATCCTTTCTGTTTTAAGATGACGATAGTTGGCTTACGTTAGTTTCTTTTTCTTTTACCGTGGCAGATGGAGGAGATGCGTTATATCGCTAGGAGGAGGGTAGGACCTCATGCCCCACCCGAGGAGTTGATGCGCACCTATAGGGAAAGTTGGATGTGCGCCGGGGAAGACCTAGGTGAGTTTCTGGCGTACTACCTTCGGTTGTGGAGGAGCGCCCGAGCCTATGGCGCAACCGACTACGATGGCATCAAGAGACTCCTAGCTATACTCCCTGCACTGGATGGTTATGCCCGAGAGGTATCGGGAGATTACATCTATCGATTCCCGAGGTTATGATTTGATTGGGATCCGCCTGTGTTCGTGAGTCACCGACTTACGTGTACAAGATCTATGGAGCCGCACCGATGGGACCCTATCTCCTCCACGGAGTACACTTGGCGTGATGAGTCGCCAGAGTGGCTGTACTTTGAGGTTCCGAGACAAAGTTGATCCAAAGGATACCCCTGCATCGAGTGGACGAGGTAGGATGTACGAGGTGGATAGGGCAGACGCCCAGAGCCTCGGGAGAGCCCGTGTTGCCACCGCAGCTGACACCCAGACGTCCGCCACTACCGCCCCTACCACCGCATCCGATCCACCACCACCAAGACGAAGAGCCCTTCCACGGACAGCGGATGAGAGTATTGATACCTTCCCCGATATGACCCGACCCGAGTATGCTACATCCGATCCGCCACAACTACGACTTATACGGCGCGGATAACTTTGGACCCTCGCGACATACCGATGATGGAAACCAGCGGCAGACCATCCAGAGTACGACCTCGGAAGACGATTCGATGAGGAAGACGACCAAGAGGAGGAAGACCCTGAGGAAGACGCGGAGTAGGAAGGAAACTCGTGGAGACCTTAGGCGATGTTTTAATTAGAATCTGTTTTGTTATGACTAGCATGTGTGCTAGCTTTTTCCTTTTTATTTCAATACCATGGTTCTAAGACTTGGATTTTCTCTTGGCCGTGTGGGCCCGAAACCTTGTTATTTCAATTTTCTATGATTCTCGATGTTAGACACCTTGTTTTTGACAAACCTTGGTTATCTATCCATATATTTTGACCCAAGTGGGGCCTGTTTGTTGACAATTGTCTATGTTATGGATGAGTTGTTTTATTTTTATATTGCTTTAAGAAGAAGCTATGAAAACCTTATTTTATTAAGTTGTAAGCGTTTAATAATTAACGATGGTATGTTTTATATAGCAGAATGCCTCCAAGAAGAAACCCAGAAAGAGAACCCAGAGGTCGAGGAAGACCTAGAGGAAGGGGTAGAATCCCCGAACAAGAACCGTAAGATAATCCCCAACCACGCCTCCACCTCAACCCGATCGCAGGATCAAGAACTATTCTCGAGGCAAAACCTCCGCCTTTAACGGAAAAGGAGTCCGAAGAAGCGAACAACGGGTTAGAGCCATTGAACGGATTTTCACTTTCCTAAGGTGCACGGCACAGAAAGGATGTCGGTGTTACTTTCCACCATCGGACCACCGACTTCCGTGGGAGGCCGTGAAGAAGACCTTTACAACGAACAACTAGAAGAGTTCTCGTGGAGGATTTCAAGAGAGAGTCAGATTTAAAAGTATATTCCCAAGAGCTATAGGGGAAAAGAGGCGAGTTTTTCTTACTAAAACAAGAAAATTATCCGTGACCGACTATGATCGCACTTTCGCGAGATGTCGAGGTATGCGCCAGACTGTGGACACCGACCGAAAATGTCGGAAAAGTTCGTGTCGTACGAGAATGGAGATACGCATGTCTCTTGCCACCACGGAGACCTATCTTACAATCAAGCTCTCGCACGAGCTTTGATATCGAGGCGCCATGACCGAGAATAAGATGGTGTCGCCACGCACACACGGTAATTCGGACAAAGGAAAAGGGAACTGGAGCCCAACCGCGAAATAACAACCGCGAAACTATGGAGAAGCAAGTCACAAGCGCCTGCGGGCAAGGAAACCCGCGCAGCAGGACAAAGCCGAAGAGAGCAGCCATGCTCCACCGGCAAGGGACCACAGACCACCAAGGGCACCTCAATGCCCTAGATGCCATAGAGCACACAGGGTGTGTGCACGGCAAACGTGGTAAGTCGTTACAAATGCGGGTGAACGGGCATTACGCCAACAATCGCCCGATGTCACGCTCGGATGGAAGGCCGAACCAACCGAGCAATGCACACCCATTGAGGGCTATACACCAATTTCACCCACCGCAGCAATTCCAAATTTCAACCCCAAAGAACTCCAAAGGGCAAACACCCCACCTCAACAACAACAACTCCAAGAATGCAATAAAGGCAGCCGCCACAACAACAAATCAAGAATAAGAAGTGGCAGCAGCCACCGCCACCACAACAAAGAGAGGCGACACCACCGCGCTAACGCCAAAGAATGGCAAAGAATAAGCCAGCAAAGAACCGCCAATCAACAAGGACCACCGCCCGTCACCCTCAAATTGCTCAAAGCCGAGCTCACGCCCGCACAGAGGCGAATCTAATGTAACCAAGGAAACTTGGCGTATGGGAGTTCTTCTCAACCTACCTATTATAGTATCGCTCGACACGGTGCTTCAGATTCTTTATTGCAAAGTCATGCGAGAAATGCCGAGCCTTAGGTCCGAAAAATCGCCGTGATATGAGAATCTCATCGCCTATAGGAGGGATTATGACCATACCCACTTTTGCTCGAACCTAGAATCGACATTAGATCACTTAAGATTCGCTAACGATCTAAACATAATACCCATGGATGATGTAGACATAATCCTGAATGGACTGGTTAGCTAAGAATCATTCTACAATCCTCTGTAAGGAAAGGAAAATTTCGCTTCACTTTCTCGACAAGAAGCTACGATTTTCACGGATCGCATGGGAAGGAGAATCCCGATAGTATCCGCACTACAAGCTAGGAGGATGATGAACCGTAAGGGATGCCATGCATTCCTTGTTTATTTGAACGATGAAGATAAACCCAAGCGGGTAGAAGACATTGAAGTTGTCCGAGAATTTCCTGACGATTTCCAAAATCGCCAGACTACCTCCCAATGCATAACTAGAGTTTACCATCGACTTGGAGCCGTGATCAGCCCCAAAGGTCGGCGCCTTATATAGGATGGCCCCAAAGGAGCTAGAAGAGCGAAAATCCAAATCCAAGAGCTCGGATCCGGGATTCATTAGCCGAGTGTTTCACCTGGGGAGCACCTGCTTTGTTTGTTAAGAAGAAGGATGGTTCTTTGAGGACGTGCATCGACTATAGAGAACTAAATAAGATGACACTAAAGAACAAATACCCTTTACCCGTAATTGATGACCGCTTGATCAATTGCGAGGCGGCGGTGTATTCTCAAGATTGATCTTAAGTCGATACCACCAACCAAAATACGGCTCAAGACGCATCAAGACCGATTCAACCGTATATGGCCACTATGAATTCATAGTTATGCCATTCGGATTAACCAATGCACCACCGTGTTCATGGACCTCATGAATGTAGTATTTCATCCATTTTGGATAAGTTTGTTTTGGTCTTCATAGATGACATCCTTATTTATTCAAAGAATGAAGAGGATCATAAGGAACATCTCATGAACGGTTTTGCAAACCTTGAGAAATGAAAGACTCTTTGCTAAGTTTAGCAAATGCGAAGTTTTGGTCAAGGAAGTTATGTTCCTCGGACACATTGTGTCTGTCAAGGTATAAAAGTAGATCCACCAAAGTAGAGGCCGTGCAAGAATGGAAATCACCTAAAACACAAAGACGAATTAGAAGCTTCCTAGATTAGCTGGCTACTATAGGAGATTCATCGAAGGATTCTCCAAGATTGCAAGGCCAATAACCCAGCTACTCCGGAAAGGAATCAAGTTTAATTGGACTGATGAGTGCGAGACAAGTTTTCAAATACTCAAAGAGAAATTGACCAAGGCACCAGCCTAGCAGCCCCGTATGCATAAGGGTATGTGGTCTATACCGACGCATCTAAGACCGGACTGGTTGTGTTTTGATGCAAGAAGGAAAAGTGATAGCTACGATCTCGACAACTCAGACCCCACGAGCTGAACTACCCAACCCACGATTTGGAATTAGCAGCTGTAGTTCATGCCCTAAAAATTTGGAGACACCATCTCTATGGTGTGAGATGAGATCTTCACGGATCATAAAAGTTTGAAGTATTTCTTCAACAAAGAGATCTGAATATGAGACAAAGAAGATGGCTTGAATCGTGAAAGATTACGACGTGGTATTAACTATCACCCGGCAAGGCAAATGTAGTAGCCGACGCTGAGTCGTAAGAGCCATACCAAGTTAGGATGTCTCTTTGTACAAGAGGAAAACTCGTCAAGAGTTTGGCAGACGAAGATTGAACTAGTTGAACCACCGAGACAATTGTGAGTCAGATCGCTACACTCACACCGACCTCCGATCTAAGAAAGAAAATTGTCGAGAGAAAAGGATTGAGGAAAAGTTGAAAAGATCCGAGAAAGACTAAGGTCCAAGGATTCAAGAATTTCAAGAGGCGCCGGATAACGCCTTATTGTTTGAAGGTAGGATATGCGCTCGACAACGCAGAGCTTCGTAACGAAATCATGAGTGAGGCTCACGATACACCCTACACCGCCCACCCGTGTAGTACTAAGACGTACCAGACCAAGGAAAATTTTTGGTGGAAGGCATGAACGAGACATAGCTTCCTTCAGAGAACGCCTTGTTTGCCAACAAGTGAAGGCTTTACACCAACGACCCTATGGGAAGTTACAACCGTTGGAGATCCCCGAATGGAAGTGGGACGATATAACGATGGATTTCGTTACAAGCTTACCTAAATCAAGAAGAGGGAACACAGCCATATGGGTAATTGTGGATAGGCTTACCAAAAGTGCTCACTTTTTACCTATTCAAAGCACCTATGGATCTGATAAGTTGGCCCAGCTGTATGTTAAGGAAATTGTACGACTACATGGAGTGCCAAAATCGATTACCTCTGATCGAGACTCCAAGTTCACATCCAGATTTTGGATTAGTTTGCAAAGAGAACTGGGTACGAGATTAAACTTCAGTACAGCATTCCACCCACAAACCGATGGACAATCGGAGAGAACGATCCAAACGCTAGAAGATATGCTTAGAACTGTAATTTTGGATCGCGGTACAAAATGGGAAGATATTTTACCGCTGATTGAATTTGCTTACAACAACAGTTATCAAGCGACGATCGGCATGGCCCCATACGAAGCCTCAGATGGCAAAAGTGTAGATCACCACTTTATCGGGATGAAGTCGGTGAGAGAAAAGTCATAGGCCCGATGCGGTGAGTGAAATGATCGAAATTGTTCGACAAATTAGGATGAGGATAAAAGAGGCTCAGGACATCAGACAGAAATCTTACGCTGATACGCGTAGATCTGAACTACAGTTTGAGGATGGAGACAAAGTGTTTCTTAAGGTCTCTCCATCAAAAGGGATTGTCGTTTGGCCCGAAGGAAAGCTTAGACCTCTGCTACATAGACCTTATGAGATCCTAGAAAGGATAGGTCCAAGAGTTTATAGGTCGGCTCTTCCGCCAAACCTAGGAAATGTCCATAATGTTTTTCACGTCTCACAATTACGAAAATACGTTCACGACCCAAAGCACGTGATACATCAAGACGACGTGATCCTCGAGCCGACATGAGCTATAAGGAAGAACCCGCAGCCATACTTGACCACAAAGTTCAAGAACTACGAGCAAGTCGATTCCGTTAGTTAAGGTGTCATGGAGACACCACTGACAAAGAAGCCACGTGGGAACTTGAAGAAGAATGAGGAAAAATACCCGACTTATTTTTCTAAAGGTATACAAATTTCGGACTAAATTTTTGTAAGGGGTGGAATGTAATATTCCAAAGAAACGAATATACGACACGGCATTCGAGCCCGTAATTGTGGTTTTGCCGTATTAACTTTTACGACATCGAATCTTGTGACTTCGATACGATATCGTTATAACGAATTCCTTTTCATAATTCAATAAGGATTGTGAATTAAAGGATTGAAATATTACGAAATGATTCGTCAATATTTTTAAACGCCAAACGCAGATCGAACGCCGCCTTTTCATGAAGATTTCGAGCAAAGGAAGCTTGGAATTATTTTTCCATCTTAATTCCTTTATTAAATGGAATATATTTATTTAGTAAGTATGAACTTATCGCACCATTTTGAGATGAGTCGATTTCAACGCTTTGAGACGTTAACGTTAACGCCTGAGACGCTTTTGAAAATGAGTTTAATGCTCGGAAATTATAATAATTAATTTCCTATTATTATTTTGTATAATTACAGTATTAATTATTTTTAAAACCAATATTTGAGTATTAAAACTCGATATTTCTTATTTACAATTTCGAAACCCTAATCTTATAAATAAGTGGTTTTATCACATGAAATGATACCATTAAATTATCCTATGGTATCTAAACTTTATAATATGATATATATGAATAATATTAAGCATTAAATCAGATTTTTTAGCCATAAAAATCAAAGGATACAGTTTTTATAAAAATTAAACCCAAACTTGCGAAATTAGGGTTTTTAATTCATGAAATGTGTAATAATTTTATCCTATGCTATTATTTAATATCTAAATTATATATTATGATATATATGTGTATATTTGGGACGAAAATTACATGAGTATCAATAATAGGTGTAATTTATATTTTTAATCCTATTTTTCAATAATTGATCTAATATCAATTTTGCATATATTATGTTTTAATTATTTTATGGCATGTATTATATATCTATGAACTATACTATGATTAATACATGTATTATGTGTAAAATAAAATTAAACAGCCCCTAGAACCCCCCATGCTACCGCTCCTTCACCCCATAAACATGATTTCACTTTAAATTTTGCCCAATGCATGGAGAGCTCTTTAAACACTCCATAATCATCATTTTCTTCCCAAGTTCAGCCATAATTTCCCTATGTGTGTGTGTGTAGCCGTGTAAGTGAGAGAGAGATTAGTAGAGGCTCTTCACCTTATACACTATCCTTCTCACATTTTCAAACACACAAAACACATTTTTTCTCCATTTTCTTGCCGGAAACCGAGAGCCAAACCACCCCATTTCAGATTTTTCTTCTCTTTCTCCTTCTCCCATTCGAAACCACAACACTCCTAACACTAATCTTGGACCCCATAGCCATCCTCAAGGTAAATATGGATCATAGCATCGATTTTTATCCTTCCTTTAATCTGAAAATTCGAAACTGTTTCATATATATATATAGGTTTCGAAAGTTATATGTATATGTGTACACATGTGTATAAATATTCTTAAGCATGAGCTATTGTTCATATACATGTTCTTGAGGATTTTATTTACAAAATACATGTGAATATGCTTAGATGAACATAGGTTATGGTATATGAAATGCATGAATGTATCTTGCATATATATGATTTTCGAACCATGGTATACATTAGAAATAATTTGCAAAAATGCTATGAAATGTTAAATGAAGGCCGAATACTTTCGATATATTTTAAGCATGTATTATTGTTCTATTATATGATTTAAGACTATAGGTTGATTTAGAAATTTTGAAAAACCATAGCTTAAATTTTGAAAATGCCGTGAGTTTGAAAAGTATGTACCTTGATGTATAAATTTTATTTCAAGCATGCAATGACATATTAGTGCTTTAGAACCTCGATTATATGTTCTATGATTTAATTAGAATTTTGAAAACCATATACTTGATTTTTCAAAATTACCGTGAGCTATATAAATATATAGGTTGGTGTATGATTTTATTTTGAACATGCAATGGTGTATTAATGCTTTAGTATATTGTTTATACATTGTGTGAAATTATTAGAATTTTGAAAATCATTTACCTAATGGAATCAAATAAACCGAGAGCAATGAGCTCATATGGTGATGATTTAATTGGTTTTGATAAATATTATGATGTTATATTGCTATACTATAGTGTATAAACATAGTATATAATTGTTGAATTTTGAAAATCAAATACCATTTTTATTCAAAAAGCCGAGAGCTTGTAGCTCCATATGGTGATGATTCAAATGGTTTTGGTTGATATTATGATGTTACAATGTTATAATATAATGTTTATTGATATTGGAAATTATTTAGAAATTTTAGAAATTGTTTATTATTTATTTGGTAATTATCCTATAATTACCGTGTGCAATATTGTTATATATATAGAAATAAATAGTTATGATGAACTATGGGTTATGAAAATATTATATACTGATGTTGGGATATTATAATAGGTATATATCAATTTTGGAAATTTTGGATGATTATTCCTATTTATTGAATTACAGTAAATATTTATATATGTATATATATAAATAAATAGAAAATAGTGTTATATGAATTTCATAAATTATATTCTGGACCATAGTGTATAATAATACACTATATTGATTTAGAAAATTTTCAAAGATCATTTAGTATTTTTAATCTAATTATCGAAATTATCGATAATTAATAAGGATTTTAAAATCCTTTTAAAACAGTTTATTTATGAAAATTTACTAAAATAATATTCTGGACAGTTTTCAAATATTACAAAATTTTATAAACATAGATTGCTATGTTTGAGACTAACGCTCATTTTGTAACGCTTTAAAACCAAAATACGCTTTTTAATTATAAAAGGAATTATTAAAATGCGAAAATAATTATAAGTCCTTGATTTACAAGATAAATCGAGGAATAGGACTTTACGCTTTCAAATCGATTAAATTGATTTATAAAACAAAATAGTAAGAAATTACTATTTAAAAGTCAAAATCATCGACTTTGTCGACCAGTTGTCGACTTCGCCGACTTTTCAAAGTCAAACGACGATTATACTGTTATAAATACGCCAAGACGCTGAAGATATACTAATTGAGTATGATAATTATTAGTAAGAAAGGATTTCATAAATGAAACCATATATCGAAAACGCACTTACATCGCCGAACGATCTCGGCGAACGAGAGGTCAATCGATACGATTAGAGACATATCAATTCACTAAGGAATTCAGCCTCACATCGATATGAAATATCAAAGTTATCATAAGTTTCGAAAGTCTCGATAGACTTGAGCGACGACTAAAGCCTCGCCAGTAAAGGTGTGGACGCGAACGCAATGACGGATTTTGACGAACAATCGAACCTGTGACTTTTACAACGAACCGTAGTCCGTGGGCTTTCCTTCTTATCTCAAAATGGGCTTTTGTTTTCAAAAATATGACCTTCACACATATCAAATGAATTTACTTACAAAGACTTATACTACGATTGTTTATCAAATGTTTTACCGCATTACCGCCAAAATATTTCGCTTTGTGTACGGATCCTATCTCGCATGCCCGGTAGGTCGTGGAGATGGTTGGAACTATTATATCAATTGTTGTGGTAGCACCCAACCTTTTAATGTCGGGTCCCGTGTCGGATGACAAATGCCCGCTAGATCGGCGTGAAGGTTGGAACTACGCCGTGTTAACATATGCTTGCAGAGAGTGACCGCAGTGTCAGACGGATTACGGCGGTCACGGCGTCAGATGGGAGGCCTCCTCTCGACGCTTATTTAATTATTTATTATTATGTATTGTGACTATGAGATACGGACCATACACACCAAGAAAATGCCCGCCGTGCTATGTTTACTTAACCGAATGATTTGGTAAGACAAGGCATTTTAACTAAAACCTCTGGTCTTACTCGATATCGGCAACAGAATCCAAATATCATCAAATGTTTTCGCATAAGTCCACCGAGTGCAATTTCTTGTACTTAGCCCCGCATGTTTGTTTTAAATGTGCAGTTGAGCTCGATGGTGATGATGGGGATGTGTTGAGAGTCTAGTGTCCTCGCCGATTTACTTGAATGTTCGTTATACCAATGCATATCGTCATATATGTATTCACACACTTTCCGCCGCTATACTCAACTCCTTTATTTATGTTTTATGTTATGAACTATCAAGGCCCATCGGATCGTGCCAAGTTTTGGGGTCCGATGGCTAAACCTTTTCAAAAACATTATAACATCACCTTATATTCTCGCTTCAAGCATGTTAGTTTATTCTTATGCATCTTTATTTTACCCGTAAATCCCTAAAATACTACTCCTAGTATTAGTCGCCTCCAGCTCTGGGTTGGTCCGGATTGGGGTCGTGACATTAAGGTTATATGATAATTATTATATTAAAATGATATTATTAAGGATAATATATGGTATTATACAAGTTTCACAAGTTGGATGACACCTACATGAAAAGTGGCGAAATTTTGGATGGTTTAGGTGTGATTTTATGTGATATTATCATCCTTTAATTAATGAATGGTATGAGTTGGATCTTATCACATTATTAGGTGTAAAGTAGTAGTAGTAGCAAATTGAACAAGTATTTTAAGCCTTTGGACTATAGTAGGCGAAAACTTTGACAAAAATTAAGGTTGGAAGATTTTGTTTCTAACTTTGAAAAAGACATTAGACTATAGTTGAAATTTTCGACTTTTCAAAACGACTTTATAACATAATAATAATATAGTATAAGATAAGAAAAAATTAAAATTAACCCTAAGCATTTAAGCTTGGGCGACACACACACACATAGGTGATAATGTGATAATTCTTTTATTTCATGATAAGTATGATGCAAGTTGTTTACTAAGTGATAAGATAACATAATGAGGTGTATATGATAAGGATAAAATTTTGTCTCATTGCTTATGGAGGTGGTCGATTATTTCGACTAAGTGTAACAAGTGTACAAGTTGTGATTTCATGCAATTATTACCATACAAGTTGAATAAGTCTATAAATATAAGTTTAACACAACACTCTCCCATTTACAACCACTTAATACCGAAAATTATGGAGAGAAAATAGAGAGAGTTCATCTTGTTCAATCCCAAACCTTTAGCAAATAAACCTTGCCGATTCAAATCGACACCGATTAAAAGGTTAGATTTCTTCCGAGCTCAGATACATGCTAGAATTTTGAATTTCATCCGTTAAATTTTAAGTTATGAGCTTAGTTTGTATATGACATTTTCAAAATTATAGAACTTGTGCTAATATGTTAGATATTGTGTGTATATGATGTTATCAAGCATGTATTATGATTATATCACAAAATTAAGCATGTTATTAAATTTTACATGTGGACCGAAAATATGTGAGTAGGATATGTTGATGATTATGATTTTAATTGATGATTTGAGCATGAAATAATGATCTAGGTATTAAATAAACATATGATTTTATGTAGAAATTTTGGAAAACTATAGTATATAAGTCTATGATTACCGAAAATTTTAGAAAATAATATGTTGTTATATAATTCATGATTTGATAATATTATAGCATATTGATGATGTAGATTCATAATATAGTGTTGTATGAATTTATTGAATTGTTAAAATTATTTCGACCTAAGTCACTTTTTCAAAAATATGACTATAGTAAATTTTATTGAATAGTTCATAATTAATAAAAATTATGTTATAGCAAGGATACATAAGAACTAATATATGTTCGTGAATTTATCGGAATTTTGAAAAATGTTTACTTAGTTAATTAAAATGTTCGAAAACTATATCGTATAATACTAAGGTGTATAATTTTTATTTGACCAAAGTAATTACATATTATTAATCCCATGATAAAATAGTGTGATATATGAATTTATAAGAATTTATACACAAGTCTAAGTTAATTAATCCAAGATGGCCGAAAACCATAGCTTATAAGTATTAATGTTATAAATTTATTTTATCATGTATAATTGCATAATATGTTCTAAAATAATGTTTTAAGTATATTATGATTTTATGTGAATTTTTTAGAGCAAGAATTATATATAAATTCAAATATATATATAAGTGTAAAAAGTTAAATGTCGACTTTGAGGTCAAAATTGTCCATTATAGTCAAAATGTTGACTAAAGTCAAAATCGTTGACCAAAAACGCCGACTGTGGTCAAAATGCACGCAATTCAATAATACGTGATCTATGTGACGTTATACGTTTAGTAACAATGTAACTTTCGTCACGTAAGTACATTAAAACGTACATTATGTGCTAAAGAGATAGAATACCTCTTATATGATGAGTAATTTCGAATCGACATCATCAGAATTAGAAAACGCCAAAATAAGTTCGACGTTAGCCTTATTTGATGCATAGGACATTATAGACGATGTTCGTCTCTATCAAAACGTGACCAATGTACTAAAATAGTTCTTACGTTACGGTGGGACGTGAGCTTGAGCTGAGACGTAGAAAAGGACTATAGAAAGACCTACGTATACCAGGTGGGCTTTACTCGAAAACTCTTTTATTTACGATGCTTTCTTCGAAAAGTATTTATTTACAAAGCTTTCAGTTGAGAAATGATTATGAACTGTTATTCAATTACATGCCCAAAGTATTTATGTTTTATGTATGTATCCTATCATGTTGTTGGGCGAGCCAACTATGAAAGTGAATCAGTTGTTGGGTAGCTCCCAACTTTATCAGAAAATCGATATCGGATCCCAGTCGATGCGTAATTCCTAGCTAAGGTTAATGTGTACACCACAGGGATCGTTGAGCCGTTAGTTACATCTTCGCCGGTCACGGATCCCAGTCGATGCAGAATTCACGGCTATGCGACCGCGAGCCGTTAGCAACATCTTCGGCCGACACGGCCCAGAGAAGGAGGCCTACTTCTACGGAAATTATCAAATTATGCTTAGTCAAAGTCGAGCATTGACTGATTAAGATTTTAATTATCAAAACTAAAACCCTAATTACGATTTATATTATCATAATTAAGTGTTAAAAATACGTGATATTACAAGTGTTCTTCATTTCAAATCCCAAACCTTAATACATAAATCCTTTGCACAAATAATCCAAGCCGATTAAAAGATTAGGCATCGAACAAGCTTCGATTATACGTTAAAATTTCCATTTTCCAACGGTTCGATTTTAATTTATAAGCATATGTTCTTAATGAGAAATTATGTTAGCATGCTAAGTTGTTCATTAATAATGTTTAGCATGAAATATATGTTTCATATTGTTGTTTAAATTTAAAGCAAAGCATGTTATAAATATTTTTGTGATGACCGAAAATTTTATGATTAAATGTAGTGATGGATTAATGATCTATGTTAATAATAAGACTCATTGTGATTATTTGGGAATTATTAGAAATCCTATGCTATAAGTTTGATAAATACCGAAATTCCTTAAGAAATTTAGGTTGATGTACAAATTATATTTAAGTGATATCTTAGCATATTATCGATCTAGACCTTAATTACGTATCATGTGAATTTACTAGAATTTTTAGAAAATGTTTGGTACATGTTTGAAAAAAATCGAGAATGCTAAAGTATGGGTACATGATGTGAATTGATATTGTTGAATATTATGATGTATTAATGATATAAAATGATGTTTAGGCATTGTGTGAAATTATAAGAATTTTAGAAAATATTTGCTATGTTAAGGGTAAATAACCGAAAACTATAGGTATAGGAAATTGATGTCCAATTTTCCTATAGATAATGTTAGTACATATTATTGATACTATGATAATATAGAGCATTATGTGATTTTATAAGAATTTTTTGAAAAGCTTTAAGAAAAATTGTTGAAAGGGCGAGAGCTTGAGGATGAAGACTAAGGTTTTAAATTCATTTGTTCAAAGAAAATCACACATTAGATGCTTAGAATATATTTTAGATTAATTAAGAATTTATGGATTTTATAAACATAGTATACTATGTTTACGCTAAACGTTATATTAAATAACGTTGAAAATGGAAAATAATGTATTATGTGTGTTAATTCATATTAAAGAAAATATTAATCAAGTTTATCGATTAGCGTGAAAAATCGAGAATTAGGGTTTATGAAAATAAATCGATTGAAAATCGATTTATATAGAAATTGGTTATAAAATATGTTAAGAAAAGTCAAACGCCGACTTATGATTAAACGACAAAATACGCTGAGTAAATACACTAATACGTAAAACGACACTTTATAAGAATATCTCATTTGTGAGAAATGATTTCATAATTGAAATCATTTTATCGAAAGACGTCAGATAAGTTCGACGCTTAATCTAAACGATTAATATGAGACCGT
This sequence comes from Salvia rosmarinus, assembly GCA_036937905.1. Lineage (NCBI taxonomy): Eukaryota > Viridiplantae > Streptophyta > Magnoliopsida > Lamiales > Lamiaceae > Salvia > Salvia rosmarinus. The sequence goes on from JAODLM010000229.1 coordinate 74,408, forward strand.
AAATTATTTTACGTGCCGATCAAGCACGAGAAGTTGTTAGCTAAGATATGCGATGAAGTGACGTACTATTTTAGTCGAAAGATGTGAAGCATTATATTAGAAAGTTATCAAAGTTTATTAAACTTTGAAAATCTTCAAAACGTGACCAACGCATTAAAATAGTTTTTACGTAAAGGTTGGACGCGACGTGAGCAAGCGACGTAAAAGAAATCATATTTTGAGAATTGACGATCCGTGGGCTTTACTATACTCAAAATGATAAATGCTTATCAAATGGTTTATTTATGATGCTTATTTTGCAAGAAATGATGAGGAAATGATTATTTAATTACCTGCCCAAAATGTTTATGTTTTATGTATGTATCCTATCCATGATCGAATTATGCATATTGTTGGGTAGTTCCCATCATATGAAATGTTGAATTCGTATCCTTGTAAGTACCCTCAAGGATGATTGAGAATTCGTATCCTATGTCGGAGTGGCAAGGATTTTGTGCACTATTTTGTGACTGTGTGCTGAAAGGGTGCTCGGCCGGTCACGGCGTGTAACGACCCGGCTTCCGGATTGATGGCTGACCCCACAGACCAACACGAGACTTTTCGGGTGCTTTGTCCTCACTCACACACCCCGAGAAACTTCCTGTGGGTCACCCATCCCACAATTGTTCGCCAAGCACGCTTAACTTTAGAGTTCTTATGAGATGGACTCAAAAGAAGATGCATCTTGTTGGTATGAGTAGCACATATCAAATCCTTTAAGCTTTCCACGAATATGCAGTCCCATACCGCATATTCTCGAAATCCTCTCATTCCGCACGCTTACGCTCATTCATGTACCCTCCGCTTTGAAGCCTTAATCGAGCCGCCTTGTCCATGCCCGCACCGCGATCACCCGCATTTCCGCCCCGGGCCACATGCCCACCGCCTCGCTGTTCGCCCCCAACCACACCGCATCGGGAGAGGTTCGCTCGATACTATTCGTAATGCCCGATTCGCTACCACCTTACCGGACTCGCTACTGGGGTTTAGGTTAAATATTCGTAAAGAATAGGTTTTCAACTTATTTCTCAAGTGAAGGAACATAGATACTAATAATGAAATAACTCAAGGATAGAAAGAAATGACTTATATAAATGATTTGTTCAAAGGTACCGCAAAACAAGAAGCTAATATGCTTTTAGCAAAGCATTCGAGATCTTAACATAATATCAAAAATATAAGGAACTCAAGAGTTTGGCAATGAATAACGTGTGAGACATGCATGTGAAGATGCATTCTCAAGGTGAACCAAAATGCTCCATACTATTTATCAAAAGGATTCCGCCAACTCCCGCCGCCCATCACCGCTCAACCGCACATTTAAAACAAACATGCAGGTCGAGTACAAATGTACCCAATGGACACATGCCGAAAACATTTTTATTTTACGAAATATTGTATCGCTTTCACCACAAGAAGACACAAGGGTTTTATTGAAAAGACCTTGTTCTTACTAAAACATTTTCTCATTTCTCAAAATCATCGCCGCCAAGCATTTTCATATCACAACAATCACAACGATATTCCAAGTCGGCTATGGATAAATGCGCCGAGGAGGCCTCCACACCGACGCAACTAACCGCCCAATGTTCGAGCATGACCGCCCAGTGTTCGAGGCCCAACACGTGTACACAACCCTAGCTGGGAATTTCTACTTACACCTCCAAATTAGATCCGACCAGAATTCCTCATTGCCCTGTGCAACCCGAATGGACATATACAAAACTTAAAACATTTTCGCGACAATATCGTATCTCAACATTTTCATAAGAAAGCAAGAAGCAATAACAAGAATACTTTCGAGAAAGCTTGTAAAATCTTTTGAAAAGAGTGCCCACCGAGGACTTAAGGTTTCTTAAGTCACTAGTTTCTATTCTCGGTTTCGCTCTCCTTCGAGTCGACCTTATCAACGAAGAAACGAGTTTTTAGCATATCGTTATGCTTTGCAAGAATCATCGATTCGAACCAACGAACGCATTAATATCAACTTTATCACTAACGTTATTACGAACCATCGATCGATATACTTTGTACGCTTATACCTTTTCAACTTATTCTCATCGTCGCTTCATGTATTTCTTATATAACTATCATCTTACACGATATGTTCTTATTTCTATTGATTTCAACTATACTCTTGTAATTTTCGATTTTTCACATATATGGATCAAATTTCCACATATTACTAACATAGAATCCATGTATCACATAACATAGAAAAATTTCACATCATGATTCCTTCTTAGCATAATTTTCAAAATTACAAATAATTATCAAACTTTTCCAAAATTTTAATTAATTCATTTAGCATATTATTATCATAATAATATGACATAATTTCCATAATTCATGAATTATTCTCAATATGTCCTAAGTACATATTTTTCAAAATAGACTTAGTACAAATAATTTTAGAAATTCCAATAAATTCATATAACACTATATTATTAATCTACATTATCAATATGTTATTCTAACATTTAAACATGAATTATATCTCATCATATAATTACTCTATAATTTTCGAAATTTATAGGATATATACTTAGGTTTTTCCAAAAATTCACATAAAATCATACAATCTTGTTTATTAATAACTATCATTATTTCATGCTCAAAACAACAATTAAAATTCATATACATCAACATATGATTTCTCCTTATTTTCGGTCATATCATCATGTATTCAATACATGCTTAACTTTGTATTAATTTGATAATTCATACTTATAAACATCATATAAACAATCTAACACATACTTTGGAACATATATCACATATTCAACATAAATATCGAAAATAAGCATCCTAATATATTATATATGAATTCCTAACAATTTAACATGTATAACAAGAAGCGGTACGATTTCTAACATTGTGATCGAATTCGATCGACGTCGTGACGTTTTTCTTTCTACGATCAAGAACACTATGAAGAACACTCTCTATTTTTTCTCTCTATTTTCTCTCTTCTTCTCCTAATTTTCGATTTTAATGGTATGGGAGGGTGCCTCCTATTTATAGGATTTCTAAAGTGTTTTTAATCATTACTTTATAAAATATCTTATTCTAAAGTCAAAATTACAACTCCTTTATCTTCTTAATTTTGAACCTCGCAAGTTGTATAAGAAACAAATTTGACTTTATCTTATACATTAATGATTTTATCTTCTTGAAATTATAAAATACTTAGGTGTAAAATTAATTTACCACTCATACTTTGTCTCTTATAATTTTCGCCACTTCCTATACCCATGAGATGATTATTTTATTTTATTCTATAATTTATTATGTTATTTAATTATTTAATTAATATATCTTATAATTATCAAAGAATAAAGAATTTAATATTTTATGTAGTATATATAAGCAATTTCGCTACTTCACAACCTTAGGCTTTAATTTTTTTATTTTTTTTTTTCTATACCTTATACTATAATATTATCTTATAATAATATTATTTTAGAAAAGTCAACAATTTCAACTATAGGATAAGGTATTATATTCAAGAGTTTAAAAATTATTTCCAACCTTATATTAAAAGTCAAAATTTCGGCTATATTAAATAAAAGCATAGGTTACTTGTTTTGATTGCTAACTATCTCTACTTTACAACTCATAACATGATAAGATCATAATAATTATCTCCCATTAATTATAGCATGATATTTATACACATTTCACACCTTAAAGTCAAAAATTTCGTCCCCCATTTATACTATATGCTAAATATTTTATTTTTCTCCAATTAATAGATATGTAACATAATATAATACTTAGATAATAATTTAGATCATAGAAAATTATTTAAGATCATTTTATGTACTAAAGTAAAGTTATCGCAAACAATTCAAAATTAAGGATAAATTATTAAACTTTAATTCTTTTCATAACCAATATTATTTTCATGATGAATTACATAAATATAATGATATTATGTCATAAAATAAATTTTGGAATATTTCAAGCAATTTCCTAATTTTTCAAAATTAGGGTTTCTTAGAAATTAATTTTCCAAAATTCCTATCTTGCCCTATAATCATTAATTTCGAAATTTATATAGATTCTAGATGATAAGATTGATCTAGATTTCATGATATTTATCCAATACTAAAGCTTAAATAATTAATTAAATTATTTGCTAAACTTATTTCATAAAATCATCATTTTCGAAAATGATGTATTTCAAGAAACAAATTTTATCCTTCATGATGCTTATCACTTTGCTACACATTTTAATGAGATAAACATTATCCTAAGCTTAGTCATAACCTAGTCATATTGTAATACCCCGCAGAATTAAATGCCTAATTACGGTATTTAAAAACCGTAATTTAGAAATTCGCTGAGATGATTCAATCCATAAGATATCGAATAATGATTTCGATTATTTACGAAGGAATGAATTCCTATTTTATATTCACCGAGAATTGTGAATTAAGGAATAAGAGTATATGAAGTGTATAGGCCGATTTTACTTTAACGTCGATTTCAGATCGATAGTTAAAACGTCAGAAATTTTTCTAAGAAATTGCTTAGAATTAAATTCCATTATTAATGGAATAATTTATTAAAGTAATGACGAACATTTCGAGATGAGTCGATAATGAACGCTTCGCAACGCTTTCAAACGTTAACATTTTGAGATGAAACGAAAAGCGCTTTAATCAATCAAGAAATTATAGGAATTAATTTCCTATGATTAGTATATGTAATTACAGTATTATTTAGCATTAAATCAATGCTAGATCATCAAGATTTGATAGTGACCAATTTTTCAAACGCTTGAAAACCCTAATTTTCGAACTCGATTTTGTCGCATAAAATGATGCCATTAATTTATCCTATGATATTATTTATCATCTAAACTATATGTCATAACATATATCAATGTTTGGCATGGAAAATAAAATTTGGACCTTTGGCATAGTGTAATAGCCGAGAGCTATATACACATATATACTAAGCACTTATTTGTTGATTTACCTATTACATGTATCTAAGTGACATTGGATTAATTATATCCTAACTACACTATTAAAATCTGATATATATATATATATATATATGTATATTTTCGCATGTGTGTGTAGGTGTCAACTTGAATGTGTAAGGGTGACAATTGTCACCCATAAGCACCCACAAGCACCCCACTACCACATACCCCCCAAACTCCAGCCATTCTTTCTCCACACACACAACCGACTCTCTCCTCTCCTCCCTCTCTAAAGTCTGCAAGGAGGCCAAGAGCTTCCACTTTCATCTCACGGCAAAGAAGGCTCCTCAAAGTGGACAGCCCCAATCCACTCTTCATCCCTCTCGATTCTCTGCCAATTTCGTGGCTAAGGTAGATACCACCTCCTTAGATCCTAGGGATGATCAAGATATACACATGCATGTTCATCAATATGCTTGAATGTGTTGGGTCTATGCTTGAAAGTGATTGCATGTTGATTTAATAGGTAGATTCAATACTTTTGATCATTGCATGTTGATTACCTGGACGAACAGAAACTTCACGAATTTATTTGACTACGTTTCAGTGGTCCGATGATTGTGAATTTTGATATGTTGACATTATACGTGTCTAGTATGCCTCTGTAATGTTTCAAGTCCATCCAACTTGATTTGATATTTTATTTGTATTTATCATAAACACTGCACAAATCTGCGAAATCGCCGTGTTTATCACCCATAGTGCGTGGCTTTCGTGTTACGTTGGGCTAATGATAAAACTCTAAAATTTGGTAGAAATTCAGCATGTCTAGAATATTCCTGTAAATTTTCAGAATTTTCGAAAAATCTGTACTATTTATTCCAGATTTTACAAGCTAACTGCACAAAATTGTCACGGGAGTGATAGCTTGTGGTAAAATATTTTTATCTCCCAATCTATTGTGAATCATTGAGTGAGGCTTTTTCTAGATTAAACTATACGTAAGTGGCTTTTCAATATGATTGGTTGCATTTCCAGATTACTTATAATGAACTCACGGTGAATTTTTAAAGTTGACGCATTTCAGTAAGCCTTTTTGGACAAACTGCCTTAGAAAATTTCTATGTTAATAGTCTGTTCGAGTATGACTTTTACGTGAGATGTTCAAGCCATTTGTAGTCCGATTTGGACTTGGGTTTCTTCATAAGCAATGTTCCTCACCATGTCTAGTTATGATCTGGAAAGTTTGATCCCAAACCAAGTTTTATAGGTATACCTTTCATCGACCCAAAGTCACCTACTGGAAATTGTCCATTTCAACTAGTCAACTTTGGACTTATGTATTTCTCGATGAGTTAGATATTTTCCAGTATGGTCTTCATGACATATGTAGTACTTGTTACAAGGTTTCTAAATTGGTAGCCTGCAGCCATTTTGGCATTATGAGTCAAAAGTTACGAGCCTCGCAAAACCCCTCGTCGTTAAGCTAAAACTGAAAATTCTGAAAACTTTTCTAAGTATAGAAGTCAGTTTGAGTTGCCCACTTTGAGACCCTATATCTCCGAACCACGACTCTTTTGGATTTAATTCTTCTTAGAACTTGTCGTACATGTTTAGAGGTTTCAGAATGTATCTTTGTGCGACCATACGATTCGGAATCAAGAGTTATGGATCGTCAAAGCACGCCACTGGGTTGTTTCAAGCTGTTTTGCTGAAATTAAACACTGAAATTTGACTAAGTGTTGGAAACCCCATGTGAAGTATGCCTTATGTGACTAACATGCTATGAATCGATGCATTCATTATGTTATGTCGCAAGGTACGATAGAGCATTATAAGATGTACAATTATGATAAAACATCATGATACGATATTTTCACGAAAGCATACCTTAACGTGAAATATTCGACTAGGTGCTACCACATGAATCAATCGAGTGTATATCATACCATGATATACACTAAAATAGAAATATGGGTTCTAAGACCCAATGGATTTTTCCCACCCAAAACCTCAAGGCCAAGAATAGATAGGCTAAAGCTAGGACTTACACCAAGAAATGGGATTAAGGCAATCTACATCCAGTGGGCTTTACTCTACTCAAAATAAAATGCTTTTGAAATATTTATTTACGATGTTTATTTCAACTGTTGATAAAATGTTTACATGATTACCGCCAAAATGTTTATGTTTTGTGTATGTATCCTATCCATGAGATGTTATGAGATGTTATGAATGTTGTTGGGTCGGCTCCCAACTTATGAATGAAAATCGATATCGGATCCTATGCCGAAGGACAATACCGCTAGATTAACGTGTACACCTAAGGTGACCGTGTCAAAGGACAATTCACGGTCAGTCACGGCGTCGTAGAGGAGGCCTCCTTCGACGCTCGACTATGATGTTATGATGAATGATGATAAGGGATATGGATCATACACACCTGTAAAAATGCTCGCCAGCGACGATCTTTATGAATCGATAAAATGTTTTAGTAAGCACAAGGCATTTTCAACTAAAACCCTTGTGTCTTACCATGATGTGGCAAAGTAATCTACAAATGATAAAATGTTTTGGCATGAGTCCACCGAGTGTATTCTTGTACTCACCGCATGTTTGTTTTAAATGTGCAGTTGAGCGAGATGATGGATGGGCGGGTTGAGCAACAGATTATTGTCACGAAAAGTTTATACCTTGATAGTACATCGTCATATGTACTTATCACATGTCTTCCGCAGCAAGAACCTAAATTTATGTACTAAAGTCCAAGAACATACTTGTCTTATGTATTACGCTTTTATTAAAGAAAGTCTCCATGTTTGTTCATTCATGTTTACGCTATAGTCCCCGCTAATCCGCATTTAGGATTGTGGGTCATGATAGAGTGGTATCGAGCGGTTCGCTCTTGAACCTAAAATCTCCTTTAGGTTAAGTCTAGATTGAGTCATTAGACTTCTAGAGATCACCGACAATGCTCAACACTCCATCACATCAAGCTCAACCGAAATAAGGTAAATGACTTTTTTTTCAAAGTTTTGAAAATTAGCCTGGCCAAGACGAATGTTTATGAAATTATTTTTCTCGATTGTGAAACGAAAAGTTGAAAGTGAAATAAATTTTTAAGTGAAATGAATGTTATGTGAATTTATTTAAAGTGAAATTTATTGCAAAAGCTGCAAATGAAATATTATGTTGTGAAGTGAATGATAATTGAAATAATCTTTCAAAAGAAACGAAAGCTATGAGAAAGGTTGAGAATGAATGTTGTGACAAATGATTTGTCAAGGAAGTTATGAAAAGAAAGAAAATATAAGAAAGATGATGACAATGATATGAGAAAGTTTTGGCACGATATGCCAAAGATGAAATGTTTGAATTTCTGAAATGTAATAAGGGTTCATTATTATGAACGAAGTTATGATTATTCATATTTTAAAATGATTGAGATTGGACATTGATTTGTCAAAACGATATATTGAATTTTGAAATTGAACGAAGCACATGCATAAAGATGAGCTACGAGGAATATTCAAAGTTTTACTTCAATCTCAAAGTTGATTATGATGATGAGTATGCTAGTTCAAACAGTAACATAGACTTTATAGACGATGATCCCTTTCTACGAAAGAACATAGAAGTAAGAACTTCCTTCCATTACAAGAACAAGAGTAACGATGGATTTGAGAATTTCATTCCATCTTGAGTGAAGAAAAGCAAAGGATTTATACGAAATTGTTCGACCGACATGTACGACCTCGGCTTCGACATCGACATGTGCATCGCCGACTTCAAATCGGAATTTGTAATATCGACTTTGACATGTCGACTTGGTAACCTGTTCGACCGGTGTCGGCAATATTCTGTACTACCGGCATCGGTAACGGCATGCACGACGCTGGTGTCGGCATTGCTTATGACCTCGGCACGAGCGCGTGTAAATTTCCTGCACCGCGCAGTGATTTTGTTTTGACTCGTTCTCGGTCGTGTGAACTCCGATTTACGATGGTTTTCATCTACGTGCTCCTAATGCACTATACTTCATTTCTTATGAAGGACCAAATTCCGATTCCTACTCCAGAATTCATGAGAAACAGTTGAAGTTAGTTCTATGATTTGAAAAGAGTAAGATCATATAGTATGATACTAATCCTAGAATGTTACTAAGAAAGTAAGATCTTCAAGAATTCAAGTAGAACCTCGACATACATGAGAACTTTGTTGATGACCTATTACGGGTATATAAGCTTTCAAATTATATCCATTACCCAATTTCGCCATTGAATTTAACTCTATGACCTAGTTCCAATTGAGAAATCATTCGAGTTTCTCACTTCTTCTGAAGAAAACTTCCAACTCAAAAATTTACAAAGTGTCCTTTTGAACCCAAAGCCTTGTGTGACTGAGAATATAATTGTGACGAGTCTGGCCAGCCCATATGACCAAAGAAATCTCAGTAGTCGTCATTCTGGTCTTCGGACCCTAGATCCCCATTTCTTCAGTCCAAAGAGCATATTGATTCAAACATTGAAAAGATGTTATCTTGATGGGTGAGACAGTACCTCCTGTAAGTAGTCGTGATTATCTCTTCTCGACTCTTGAAACCATCAAGTAAGATGAAAGTTGACTTACCTTGTCACCTAAGAGCGAATTAGTAAAGCGATAAATGTCGGGCATGAAATAGGTTGACTTATCTCAGTCACCTAAAAGTTTCAGATCAGTAAAGTGATAGACATCAAGAAATTATGATGTAAAGAAAATCTCGATGAGACGAGATATTTATTTTCCCTATGATACACACGGATGTGATGACCTTTGATGGGCTTTACAAAGATTGATAACAGTGAAGTTATACCATCATACGACTGTTATGATAACAAAGTTATGAATAAGATACTCTTTAGCATTGAATGCAAAGAGCAAAAGTAAAGAAAAGTATATGATACCTGTAGGATATGAATTTTCCCTTATTATGTCATGACGAGAGCGATTACAACTTATCTTTAAGATAGTTGGATATCCTTGAAACCTCTCTAGTAGGTTAGACATGTTTAAAAGAATGAAGATGCATGAAAGATATTCTTTTCAAAGAATATATATATATAAAGAAGTAATAGCATTCCAGAAAATAAATCTTTCGCCTTTATACCTTAATCAATGAGATTATGCTTGAGCATAATCGATTCGAGTAATTGAAACTTGGTTGGACGAATGATAATAAGATTTAAAGATCATAATCATCGAGATATGTGAATAGCTAGGATATCCCTAGTATGTGAACCAAGTATGGAGGAAATAACTCAAGTCAAGACATGGTAATGAGATGCTTAGAATTGTTATGGTGTACGAATGTACTACCCTACCAAGCCATACGACGATGATAACGATTCTAGTCCCGAAAGTGGGAATCAAGTATAACGAAGTAAGATTACTTTCAGATACCATGCTCAAGAAAATGGACAAAAGTCAAAATAGTAGAAGAAATTACGAGCTATACAATTAGATAGTCCATGATATGACATAAGTTTCGTAAATGTTATGACTTGATGAGTAAGGTAATTCCTTTGAAGTAAAGAAATAGATTCATTACTTTGAGATAAATCTTAATACCCTAAAGTTATGATCACCAAAACGCTTGTCTTGTGTAACTTAATAGTTAACAAACAAGATAGTTTCTATAGATCTTGCAAAGGAAATACATCCAAGAGAACACAGGAAAAGATTCACATGGAAGGATCTTAAGGTGGACCTAATTGTAAATCTTACCCCCATATTTTTGTGACGATCAATAAAGTGAGGTATTAAGTATCTCTGACATGGAAATGAAGAAATCATTGAATGTCGAGAAAATGGTAAAGATATTTGACGTCAAGGTAAAAGTATAATACATCCCTAGTGGACAAAGGATTTTATCTTATGCGAAATTGCATGATGAATCAATAAAAGATTAAGAAGAAATGACTATATCCAAAAAGGGATATTACAAACGATGGCGCTAAAGGCCAGTACTAGGATTTCTCTAGAAAAGAGTTTAAAGAAAGAATATATATGAGAAATATACTCCTAAGATCGATAAAATGAAAAGGGGAATTAAATCATTCATACTGGATTAGAATGAATGATAGTAATAGAGACATGACGATCTTTACGATAAGATGTAATTATTGAGATATCAATATCAAAAGATAGGTTGATGTAGACCTAATCACAAATGCTATTGGTAAAAGCATAATGAGACTGATACCGAGAAGTATAGGGTGAATGAGGCAACAGAAGGCCGTAACAAGGGAACATAATGTCCCAATGGAAAGGACAATGACATATGAAATAGACATTTACTTGAATAAACGGGAACACCGTAGACCAAAGCCTACACCTTGCATCGAAAATGTAACAAAGTAACCAAAAGGCGTAATATGTATGAGGAAAAATTTCTAATAGCCATAAGATTTTGTTCAATTTAGGTGCTTCGCTGACATCGCACAAGTATGCGTAAGCGATAGAACCCAACTCGTGGTAAGCGAATCAAGAAATGAAAATCCCTTACGATACGAGAATTTTAACCATCGCAAGTGTTGCTCAAGCTCAGAATTGAACCTAGAATCGCCTAAAGTGCTATCCAATGATTTGGATCATTATATCTATGTGGAACATAGATATAATTTTAGAAACAAGAAGTTTCGGAAATGGCTGTCATTCATATGATTAGTGACATGGGCTCAGCCTTTTAGTTAGAGGTTTTACACGACGTAATATCAAGACACACCGCTCGCCTATGCGAATATCTTTAAGGCAACATACGATCAAGATGTAAACCGAAACGAGTATTAAGATAAGTGTCATGAGTCGTGTCACAAGTAGTCTACATGTGTTATATACGCCTTAAGGTATATAATTCATTAAGAGATCCTTCTTGTTTAGAAATTCCTCCATTGCTTAAATTAAGTCGGATTTATCTAAAATATCCGCTACGTATGACAAGAAAAGTGAGTTTAACGGGTAAAAGTTAACCCTAAGCGCCTACAAGGTTATAACTCACACGAGCGTATCGGCTCTTTTGATATGAACTAGAATGAATTTAGAACAGCTTTTGAGAAAATTTTGCACCTCCGGATGGATACTAGTAACTATAGAGTGTTAAATGAGGATGGTACCCAACGACGATTCATCTATTTGCCAACAGATTGGTAGAATTTTGCAAAGAAGTATCAAGAGAATATTTTCTCCATGATAAAAATTCCAAAGCCCGGACGAACTTACCGGATTTATCAATGTGCTCAAGTATATATATAATGCGAGAAAACGACACCTACGAGTACTTGTCCCTGACCTCGCAAGTTACACAACACGGCATAAAGGAGTGGTTGTACTGATGTTCCAAATGTCGCCCACGCCCCGTCCAATTATACCGAAAGAGACGAGAATGGCAAAAAGGACAGGATCTTATCGCCCTCGCGGATTAGGAGAATTACCGCTACCAACCCAACCATACTTTCTGATAAAAATAACACCAACTTCTAGTATTGAAGAAGAACCGGGGAATAGCTTGACCCCTGGCTCTCTGAAAGAGAATGATCATCAGAAGTATGAAAATAAAAAGGTACTTGGAGAAAGACAAGTTTCCAAAGGAGGAGTACGACTCCGACGAAGGCCACTCAGAGACCTAGAATCCTAGGATCCTATGAGACTTATATGTAGATAATGGTTTATGATGAAAATGATGTGATTATAATATGTAAAATAAACGTAGTTTGGAAGAGTTTATGAATATGGTGAAGAAGTGTCAAAGTTTTGAGTGTAAAAAGAGCTAGACGCCAGAATCAATCACCGTAGACCGACCGTAAGTAATGTATGAAAAGTCCTCACCGAGGCATTATGATGTAATATTATATGGTCTTGAAGAATGGTATCCAAATACGGAAATGAATTGTTCAATAAAATATGGTTACTATGAGATAATAGTTACGTCATTCGGACTAACCAATGCACCAAACTGCTTATGAACCTCAAAATCGAGTGTTTCACGATACCTAGATAATTTTATCTCAATCCTCATAGATGATGTTCTTATCTATTCAAAGGACGAGAAAGAACATAAAGAAAATCAAGGTCGCCTTACAACTTTTAAGAGCCGGGCAAAATTTTGCCAAGTACAGTTTTGTAAATCTCAGCTTAAAGGAAAAATATTCCTCAGGCACATAGTGTCTTTAAAAGAGAACAATGTAGATCTGACAAAGGACAAAACAATTAAAGATGAAAGACGTCAATGACCTAAAATAAGATCATGAATTTTATAGATTAATTGACTTCTGTTAGAGATCCATTAAGAACTCTCTAAGGTAACAAGACCAATAAGATAGTTACCCCAAAATAGAGTCACAATTCTCACGGATTAATAAAAAGTAAGGCTATGTATTAATATGAGATAAATAATAACTTATGTGTCACGATGACTTAGGCCACATGAACAGAATTTTCTAACTCATGACTTGAAATAGTGATGTAATCGATTTAAGAAAAGGATCGCCGAGACAAAGGATGGAGGAAAAGTTAGAAAAGATCCGAGAAAGGGTAAGGGTCAAGGATTTAAGAACTTCCGTGAGGCGTTGACAACGCCTTATTGTCTCAAGAAAGAATATGCATTCCATCACGCAAAACTTCAAAATGAAATAATGAGTGAGGCTCACGATACACCCTACACCGCCCACCCAGATAGTACTAAGGTGTACCAAGACCTGAAAGAAAAGTTTTGGTGGGAAGGCATGAAACGAGACATAGCTTATTTCGTAGAACACTGTCTTGTTTGCCAGCAGATGAAAGCGTTACACCAACGTCCATACGGAAAGTTACAGCCGTTGGAAATACCCGAGTGGAAATGAGATGAAATAACGATGGACTTCATTACGAACTTACCCAAATCAAAAAGAGGGAACACCGCCATATGGGTAATTATTGATAGACTCACCAAGAGTGCTCACTTCCTACCAATCCAAAGTACTTATGGATCTGACAAGTTAGCCCAGCTGTATGTAAAGGAGATTATACGACTTTACGGAGTGCCAAAATCTATTACCTCTGATAGTGATAGTAGTATAAATACCCAAGTCGCAAGGACATCACCCTATATCAATAAGTTAAGAACCCTTCACAATTCACAAAGTCAAGTTATTCGTCGAGCAAAGGAACTTGGATACAGGATAGAAAAGATGGCTCAATCAAGAAAGATTATAATTGTGATAAATAATCACCTAAGGAAGGTTAATGTAGAATCTAATGCCTAAGTTATAAAATTAGCCTAAATTATGGTATGTACTTATAGAAAAGGAAAACTCATTGGAAAGATTAAGAAAACGAGAACAAGAATAGTCGGCAATCGAGACGAATGTAAGTAGTATTCCCACAACCAAGGTGAAATATGACTAAAAGAGAGAATGAAGATGGAATAGAATACTAATTAAGATAAGGAATGAAGAGTCAAGGATTCTAAGGAGCTACCGGACATTGTTATATTGTCTAAGGAAGAGATATACATATATTCCCAAGCAATAATAAGCTTAGAAATGAAACCAAGAATGAATTTCATGATCCTTCTCATACCGCCAACCGTGCATTACTAAGATGTATTATGATTTACTGAGAAAAGTTAGATAGCAAGGAATGGAATGAGATGTAACCATGATTGTCGAAAGCAGTGTCTCTGTTGCAAACAAGTGAAGGCATCGTATCAAATGCCTTATAAGAAGTTATGATCTCTGAGATATACACGAATGAAAATAGAATGATATAGAAATAGATCTTATGATGATTTTACCAAAGTCATAAAGAAGTTGCACTACTATATGGCTAGTAGTGGATCGACTCGCCAATTATGTTTTGTCTCGCCATTCGATGACTCATAGATCCGATAAGTTAGCTCGCTTGTACATAAAGGAAATCGATATTTACAAGGAGTACCAAAACCTATCGCCGAGATAGAGACTTCAAGAGTACCCTAGATTTTGAACTAACTCACAAAAGAAGTTAGACACGAGATCGAACTTAACATTGATGTCCACTCACAGTGTAAGGACGATCAAAAGAACAAGATAAACGCTAAAGGATATGATAGAACATAAGTGTTAAACCAAGATGTAAGTGGGAACGATAGCACCACCGTTAAGTTTATATAGGACAAGAGTCACAAATAACGATCAATATAGCCTTATGAAGCATTATGCGTAAAAGAGTTATCGATCATCACTTTATTGTAATAAAGTAGGGAGAGAGAAATATAAAGTCCCGACGTTGTAAATGAAATGATAAAGATATCTCGCCAATAAGGCAAGGAATAGGAAAAGCTCGTGATGCATAAGAGTCTTACCGATACGCATAATTTGAACCGCATTTTATGCGGAATTAAAGTTTCTTAAGATTTCTAACCGAAAAATTATAAGGATTCTGTGCAAAGAATGATTAGATCACGCTTTATAGACCTTACGAGCTCCTAACAATGATAAGCTAGTAGCTTTATAGCTGTACTTCCACCACATTTGGGGAAAGTACGAATGTTCTCCTCGTGTCATGCTTAAGGAAATACTAAAATGACCCAATTCAAAACCAACATGATGACGTGACCTTTGACTCGATGAGTTATGATGAAAATCTACGACTAATTTGATCAGATGCGATGTAATGATTAAAGAAGCAAATTTGGGTCTTTTAATGAAAATCCAATGAAGGAACCATGGAAAAAAAGAAAGCACGTGGAAAGTTATGATGTTATGACGTTAAGATACCCATACTTTATGAGGTATGCAAATTTCGGGAAGAAATTTCTTTTAAGGGGGGTAGGATGTAATACCCCGCAGAATTAAATGCCTAATTACGGTATTAAAAACCGTAATTTAGAAATTCGCTGAGATGATTCAATCCATAAGATATCGAATAATGATTTCGATTATTTACGAAGGAATGAATTCCTATTTTATATTCACTGAGAATTGTGAATTAAGGAATAAGAGTATATGAAGTGTATAGTCGATTTTACTTTAACGCCGATTTCAGATCGATAGTTAAAACGTCGTAAATTTTCTAAGAAATTGCTTAGAATTAAATTCCATTATTAATGGAATAATTTATTAAAGTAATGACAACCATTTCGAGATGAGTCGATAATGAACGTTTATAACGCTTTTCAAACGTTAACATTTTGAGATGAAACGAAAAGCGCTTTTAATCAATCAAGAAATTATAGAATTAATTTCCTATGATTAGTATATGTAATTACAGTATTATTTAGCATTAAATCAATGCTAGATCATCAAGATTTGATAGTGACCAATTTTTCAAACGCTTGAAAACCCTAATTTTCGAACTCGATTTTTATCGATAAAATGATGCCATTAATTTATCCTATGATATTATTTATCATCTAAACTATATGTCATAACATATATCAATGTTTGGCATGGAAAATAAAATTTGACCTTTGGCATAGTGTAATAGCCGAGAGCTATATACACATATATACTAAGCACTTATTTGTTGATTTACCTATTACATGTATCTAAGTGACATTGGATTAATTATATCCTAACTACACTATTAAAATCTGATATATATATATATATATATATATATGTATATTTGCATGTGTGTGTAGGTGTCAACTTGATGTGTAAGGGTGACATTTGTCACCCATAAGCACCCACAAGCACCCCACTACCACATACCCCCAAACTCCAGCCATTCTTTCTCCACACACACAACCGACTCCTCTCCTCTCCTCCTCTCTAAAGTCTGCAAGGAGGCCAAGAGCTTCCACTTTCATCTCACGGCAGAAGGCTCCTCAAAGTGGACAGCCCCAATCCACTCTTCATCCCTCTCGATTCTCTGCCAATTTCGTGGCTAAGGTAGATACCACCTCCTAGATCCTAGGGATGATCAAGATATACACATGCATGTTCATCAATATGCTTTAATGTGTTGGGTCTATGCTTGAAAGTGATTGCATGTTGATTTAATAGGTAGATTCAATACTTTTGATCATTGCATGTTGATTACCTGGACGAACAGCAACTTCACGAATTTATTTGACTACGTTTCAGTGGTCCGATGATTGTGAATTTTGATATGTTGACATTATACGTGTCTAGTATGCCTCTGTAATGTTTCAAGTCCATCCAACTTGATTTGATATTTTATTTGTATTTATCATAAACACTGCACAAATCTGCGAAATCGCCGTGTTTATCACCCATAGTGCGTGGCTTTCGTGTTACGTTGGGATAATGATAAAACTCTAAAATTTGGTAGAAACATAAATCAGCATGTCTAGAATATTCCTGTAAATTTTCAGAATTTTCGAAAATCTGTACTATTTATTCCAGATTTTACAAGCTAACTGCACAAAATTGTCACGGGAGTGATAGCTTGTGGTAAAATATTTTTATCTCCCAATATATTGTGAATCATTGAGTGAGGCGTTTTCTAGATTAAACTAGACGTAAGTGGCTTTTCAATATGATTGGTTGAATTTCCAGATTCCTTATAATGAACCCACGGTGAATTTTTAAAGTTGACGCATTTCAGTATGCCTTTTTGGACAAACTGCCTTAGAAAATTTCTATGTTAATAGGCTGTTCGAGTATGACTTTTAGGTGAGATGTTCAAGCCATTTGTAGTCCGATTTGGACTTGGGTTTCTTCATAAGCAATGTTCCTGACCATGTCTAGTTATGATCTGGAAAGTTTGATCCCAAACCAAGTTTTATAGGTATACCTTTCATCGACCCAAAGTTACCTACTGGAAACTGTCCATTTCAACTAGTCAACTTTGGACTTATGTATTTCGATGAGTTAGATATTTTCCAGTATGGTCTTCATGACATATGTAGTACTTGTTACAAGGTTTCTAAATTGGTAGCCTGCAGCCATTTTGGCATTGCGAGTCAAAAGTTATGAGCCTCATAAAACCCTCGTCGTTAAGCTAAAACTGAAAATTCAAAACTTTTCTAAGTATAGAAGTCAGTTTGAGTTGCCCACTTTGAGACCCTATATCTCCCGAACCACGACTCTTTTGGATTTAATTCTTCTTAGAACTTGTCGTACATGTTTAGAGGTTTCAGAATGTATCTTTGTGCGACCATACGTATTCGAATCAAGAGTTATGGATCGTCAAAGCACGCCACTGGGTTGTTTCAAGCTGTTTTGCTGAAATTAAACACTGAAATTTGACTAAGTGTTGGAAACCCCTATGTGAAGTATGCCTTATGTGACTAACATGCTATTAATCGATGCATTCATTATGTTATGTCGCAAGGTACGATAGAGCATTATAAGATGTACGAATTATGATAAAACATCATGATACGATATTTTCACGAAAGCATACCTTAACGTGAAATATTTGACTAGGTGCTACCACATGGTCAATTGAGTGTATATCATACCATGATATACACTAAAATAGAAATATGGGTTCTAAGACCCAATGGATTTTTCCCAGCTCCAAAACCTCAAGGCCAAGAATAGATAGGCTAAAGCTAAGACTTACAGTCCAAGAAATGGGATTAAGGCAATCTACAGTCCAGGTGGGCTTTACTCTACTCAAAAATAAAATGCTTTTGAAATATTTATTTACGATGTTTATTTCAACTGTTGATAAAATGTTTACATGATTACCTGCCAAAAATGTTTATGTTTTGTGTATGTATCCTATCCATGAGATGTTATGAGATGTTATGAATGTTGTTGGGTCGCTCCCAACTTATGAATGAAAATCGATATCGGATCCTATGCCCAAGGACAACACCGCTAGATTAACGTGTACACCTAAGGTGACCGTGTCTTTGTAAGGACAATTCACGGCGGTCACGGCGTCGAGAGGGAGGCCTCCTTCACGACGCTCGACTATGATGTTATGATGAATGATGATAAGGGATATGGATCATACACACCCTAAAAATGCCCGGCCAGCGACGATCTTTATGAATCGATAAAATGTTTTAGTAAGCACAAGGCATTTTCAACTAAAACCCTTTCTTACCATGATGTGGCAAAGTAATCTACAAATGATAAAATGTTTTGGCATGAGTCCACCGAGTGCATTCTTGTACTCACCGCATGTTTGTTTTAAATGTGCGGGTTGAGCGATGATGGATGGAGCGGTGTTGAGCAATAGGATTATTGTCATTAAAAGTTTATACCTTGATAGTACATCGTCATATGTACTTATCACATGTCTTCCATTGCAAGAACCTAAATTTATGTACTAAAGTCCAAGAACATACTTGTCTTATGTATTACGCTTTTATTAAAGAAAGTCTCCATGTTTGTTCATTCATGTTTACGCTATAGTCCCCGCTAATCCGTACTTAGATTGTGGAACATGATACATATACTTATCTTATCATTTTATAAATATCATAACATATCTTATCTTAAAAATGTCTTAATCAAAACTTATCATCTAGAATCTATATAAATTTCGAAATTAATGATTATAGGGCAAGATAGGAATTTTGAAAAATTAATTCCTAAGAAACCCTAATTTTCGAAAAATTAGGGAAATTGCTTGGAAATATTCCAAAAATTTATTTTATGACATAATATTATTATATTTATGTAATTCATCATGAAAATAATATTGGTTATGAAAAGAATGAAAGTTTAATAATTTATCCTTAATTTTGAATTGTTTACCGATAACTTTACTTTAGTACATAAAAATGATCTTAAATAATTTTTCTATGATCTAAATTATTATCTAAGTATTATATTATGTTACATATCTATTAATTGGAGAAAAATAAAATATTTAGCATATAGTATAAATGGGGACTAAATTTTGACTTTAAGGTGTGAAATGTATAAATATCATGCTATAATTAATGGGAGATAATTATTATGATCTTATCATGTTATGAGTTGTAAAGTAGAGATAGTTAGCAATCAAAACAAGTAACCTATGCTTTTTATTTAATATAGCCGAAATTTTTGACTTTTAATATAAGGTTGGAAATAATTTTTAAACTCTTGAATATAATACCTTATCCTATAGTTGAAATTGTTGACTTTTCTAAAATGATATTATTATAAGATAATATTATAATATAAGGTATAGAAAAAATAAATAAATAAATAAAAATTAAAGCCTAAGGTTGTGAAGTGGCCGAAATTGCTTATATATACTACATAAAATATTAAATTCTTTATTCTTTGATAATTATAAGATATATTAATTAAATAATTAAATAACATAATAAATTATAGAATAAAATAAAATAATCATCTCATGGGTATAGGAAGTGGCCGAAAATTATAAGAGACAAAGTATGAGTGGTAAATTAATTTTTACACCTAAGTATTTTATAATTTCAAGAAGATAAAATCATTAATGTATAAGATAAAGTCAAATTTGTTTCTTATACAACTTGCAAGGTTCAAAAATTAAGAAGATAAAGGAGTTGTAATTTTTGACTTTAGAATAAGATATTTTATAAAGTAATGATTAAAAACACTTTAGAAATCCTATAAATAGGAGGGCACCCCTCCCATACCATTAAAATTGAAAATTAGGAGAAGAATAGAGAGAAAAAAATAGAGAGTGTTCTTCATAGTGTTCTTCGATCGTAGAAAGAAAAACGTCGCCGACGTCGATCGAATTCGATCACAAGGTTAGAAATCGTACCGCTTCTTGTTATACATGTTAAATTGTTAGGAATTCATATATAATATATTAGGATGCTTATTTTCGATATTTATGTTGAATATGTGCTATATGTTCCAAAGTATGTGTTAGATTGTTTATATGATGTTTATAAGTATGAATTATCAAATTAATACAAAGTTAAGCATGTATTGAATACATGATGATATGACCGAAAATAAGGAGAAATCATATGTTGATGTATATGAATTTTAATTGTTGTTTTGAGCATGAAATAATGATAGTTATTAATAAACAAGATTGTATGATTTTATGTGGAATTTTGGAAAACCTAAGTATATATCCTATAAATTTAGAAAATTATAGAGTAATTATATGATGAGATATAATTCATGTTTAAATGTTAGAATAACATATTGATAATGTAGATTAATAATATAGTGTTATATGAATTTATTGAATTTCTAAAATTATTTGTACCTAAGTCTATTTTTAAAAATATGTACTTAGGACATATTGAGGAATAATTCATGAATTATGGAAATTATGTCATATTATTATGATAATAATATGCTATATGAATTAATTAAAATTTTGGAAAAGTTTGATAATTATTTGTAATTTTCAAAATTATGCTAAGAAGGAATCATGATGTGAAATTTTCTATGTTATGTGATACATGGATTCTATGTTAGTAATATGTGAAATTTGATCCATATATGTGAAAATCGAAAATTACAAGAGTATAGTTGGAAATCAATAGAAATAGGAACATATACGTGTAAGATGATAGTTATATAAGAAATACATGAAACGACGATGAGAATAAGTTGAAAAAGGTATAAACGTACGAAGTATATCGATACGATAGTTCGTAATAACGTTAGTGATAAAGTTGATATTAGTACGTTCGTTGGTTCGAATCGATGATTCTTGCAAAGCATAACGATATGCTAAAAAACTCATTTCTTACGTTGATAAGGTCTGACTCGAAGGAGAACGGAAACCGAGAATAGAAACTAGTGACTTAAGAAACCTTAAGTCCTCGAGGTGGGCACTCTTTTCAAAAGATTTTACAAGCTTTCTCGAAAGTATTTATCATATTGCTTTCTTCGCTTTCTTATGAAAATGTTGAGATACGATATTGTCTCGAAAATGTTTTAAGTTTTGTATATGTCCATTCGGGTTGCACTGGGCAACAGGAAGTTACGATCGGATCCCAGGTTTGAGGTGTAAGTAGAAATTCCCGGCTAGGGTTGTGTACACGTGTTGGGCCTCACAAACGTGGCGGTCATGCTCGAACTGGGCTGGCGGTTAGTTGCGTCCGGTGTAGGGAGGCCTCCCAAACAAGCGCTTATCCATAGCCGACTTGGAATATACTTGTGATTGTTGTGATATGAAAATGCTTGCCAAGCGATGATTTTGAGAAATGAAAATGTTTTTAGTAAGAACAAGGCCTTTTCAATAAAACCCTTGTGTCTTCTTGTGGTGAGGCGGATAATATTTCGTAAAATAAAAATGTTTTCGCACGTGTCCATTGGTACATTTGTACTCGACCGCATGTTTGTTTTAAATGCAAAGTTGAGTGGTGATGGAACCGAGGCGAGTTGAGGAATCCTTTTGATAAATAGTATGGAGCATTTTGGTTCACCTTGAGAATGCATCTTCACATACATGTCTCACACGTTATTCACCGCCAAACTCTCAGTTCCTTATATTTTTGATATTATGTTAAGATCTCGAATGCTTTGCTAAAGCCTTGTATTAGCTCTTTGCTTTGCCAAGACTTTGAACAAATCATTTATATAAGTCGTTTCTTTCTATCCTTCGAGTTATTTCATTATTAGTATCTATGTTCCTTCACTTGAGAAATAAGTTGAAAACCCTATTCTTTTACGAATATTTAACCCTAAACCCCAAGTAGCAGTCCGGTAAGGTGGTAGCCGAATCGGGCTGTTACACGACGTCCGTGGGAGGAGGCCTCCTCTCCGGCGCGGGATGATTTATGAGATGATTTATGAGATGAGATATGAGAAATGGAAGGAAATGGATATGGATCATACATACAAGGAAAATGCCTGCGCAGGCGATGATTTATGAAAATGATGAAATGTTTTAGTAAGCACAGGGCCTTTCAAATAAAACCCTTGTGTCTTACCATGATGGGGCAGTGTAATTTAAATTGATGAAATGTTTTGGCATGAGTCCACTGAGTGCATTCTTGTACTCAGCCCTGCATGTTTGTTTTTAAATGTGCAGGTTGAGCAGATGATGGATGGAGGTGTGTTGTGAGCAATGGACCCCTTTGATAATGATATGTTAGAAACTCGACTACACATCGTCATATGTGTATTCACACGTCTTTCCGCTGCAATAGAACTAAGTTATGTTTTGATGTTGACAGTTGAATTCCTTCACATCATTTGGATATTTTGTTAAGGAACTGTAGGTCTCTCTCTCCATATGTAAATTATGTATGTCTTGTATATAAAGGTTAAAGCTTCTTAGTTTACATGAATTTAGTCCCACAATTCTATGATTAATTGTCTTTCACGTTCCTTGATTACTGTTCCAAGTATTAGTCCTCGTTAATCCGTCCTTAGGATTAGAGGGCTGTTACAAAGTGGTATCAGAGCAGTTCGCTCTTTGAATCCAAAACCTCCTTTCAAAGTTAAGTCTAGATTGAGTCACTAGACTTCTAGAGACCAGCCGACACTGCTCGACACTCCATCACATCAAGCTCAACTGGAATGAGGTAAATGATTCCTTTTCAAAAGTTTGAAATTGAAAAAGGATGGAAATGTTTTTCTTCGCAAAAGTTTTGAAATAAAAAGAGATTCCCACAATATACAGGTATGGGACTGCATATTTAAGGAAAGCTCAAAGGATTCCAACAATATGCAGGAATGGGACTGCATATTTAAGGAAAACTTAAAGGATTTGATTTGTTTTAGATAAAAGATTTTCCAAGTTTTGAAAACGAAAAGCTTGAAAGTAGAAAATGATTTTTCGAGAAATGAAAGTTATGAGAAATTGTTGAAGTGAAAGTTATTGCAAAGGTTGCAAATGAAGTTTTATATTGAGATGAGTTGAAAATTTATGAGGAGGATTGTTTGATGATGTTTATGAGGATGATTGTTTGATAATGTTTATGAGGAGGATTGTTTGATGATGTTCATGAGGAGGATGTTGAGATGATAAGGAAAGTTGTTGGTTCGCTACCAACGTATGATAATGTCATACAAGAAAGTGTTGACAAAGATATGTCAAAAATGAAATGTTTGAATTCATGAAATTCTATAAAGATTTATTGTTATTAATGTATGAAAATGCTCAAAAATGGATATTTATATGTCAAATATGATATGTTGAATTCTTGAAATTCAAAGAAGTACATGAGTACAAATGAGCTATGTTATGAATATTTGAAATTTTATTCAAACCTTAAAGTTGATTATGATGATGGGTATGTTATCCCAAAAGAACGTAGACTATTTAAGACGCATGATCCCATTTGCGAAAGAACATAGAAGGATGAATTATGATGATTTTATTCCATCCTAAGAACAAAAGCGATATCGAAATGAGAATCTCGAAATGAAAGACGAGAAGAGAATTTACGAGCAGAAATGGAAATGAGGTCAAATTGATAAATGTCACTATGCGATAAGTGACATGAGTATAGTCTTTTTATTTGGACGTTCACGCACGACGGAACTCCAAATCGACTATGACTTTTCGTTAGAAACAAAGTAGAAATGTGATCGAAGAATAAATTGATGCAAGTGTTGTGAATTTTTTGTAATATCCGGAATAATTAAAAGCCGATTACGATATTTAGGACTCAGAAATTAGAATCTCGTGAGATATTAAATTAGAAAAACATCGAATAATGATTTCGATTGATTATGAAGAAATGAATTCCTATTATATATTCAACGAGAATTGTGAATTAAGGAATAGAAGGTTATAAAGTATTTCGGTGATTATTTTAACGTCGATTACAGATCGATAGTTAAAATATCATGAAATTTTCTAAGTATCGAAGCTTAGAATTAAATTGCATTATCAATGGAATATTTTAATAAAGTAATTACGACTTTATTACGACCATTTTGAGATGAGTCGATAACTAACGCTTTGAGACGTTTCAAACGTTAACGCCTGAGACTAATTGAAAATGGGTTTAATGATCAAGGAATTATAGTATTTAAATTCCTATGATTATTTTATGTAATTAGAGTATTATTACATTAAAACAATTCTAAAACACTACGGATTTATTATTGAACAATTTGCTAATTTTGAAAACCCTAATTCAAAATTGTGTTTTCTCACATGAAATGATACCATTAATTTTTCCTATGATATAAATTATCATCTAAGACATATAGTATGATATATATCTATAATTAACATGAAAATAAAATATGTATCACTTGTGAATAATAGATGCCGTGACCTTATGTTATAAACAACATAATTCACGCCACTTTGATACACTATGCTATGTTATGTTTTAATTATACAAGTGGTATCTATGTTACACATTAACCTAGTATAAATCAAGTGATGAGATCTTACATTTAGGAATTGTATCTTGATTAATACATAGTATCAAGATTAACAAAATTAAAATAAAAATCATCACCCCCTTGAATCCACTAGAGCCGTCGGCTCTTAGATCAAAATTGCATGGCCTTGAGTTGTTCAAGGTCCAACATGGTGTAAGGATATTAACTCCATGTCATGATCACTAAGGGAGTCATAACCCATGATAGAGAAGGCTTCCATATATTTTTTAATACTTGTGAGTGACCGAGAGGGAGAGAGGGGTATTAGAGTTGGGAAAGTCTTCTCCTTCTCTCATTCTCCCACACACTCAACATCTTGAACATGCAAACACAATTTCTCTCCAAAACCTTGAGAGAACCGAGAGCTTCTCAAGAAAATAGTGTATTCATCTCTTCTTCCTTCACCAAGCTTGATACCTAAGCTTGTTCCATAAATCCATACTATTAGAAGGTGAGAAATCGAACAAGGTTTCGATTGTTCTTTAGATTTTACAAAAATTGGGTGGGGTCTTGTGCTAATGCATGTGTTCATAGTGTTCTTGTTTGTAAAAGTTTACTAGTGCATGTGTTCTTGATGATTCTTGATGGTAAGATTTCACTAATGCATGTGTGTTGATTGTAAAATCTAGCTAATGCATGTTAAGTCGACCTATGGATAAGTAGGTGTTCTTGATTCCAAAATATTATGCATGTGTGTTGATCTCAAAAATTTGCTAACTTATGGTAAGTCATGCAATAAAAATGTGTAGTATGATGAAATGGAAGCATGGATCATGTTTAGAAATTAATTCAACATGTTATGAGAATTGTGATGATGATCGAAAATTCTTAGAATTTATTTGGGCATGGATTATTGATATAGAGTGTTATAAGAGTTCATCGCAATTTATCGGGAATTTTGAAAATCCTATGCTATATTTTTGAAAATTACCAAACCAAAGAAATTCCTATCTTGGTGTATAATTTTATTTTGAGACATGTAATGGCATATTAGTGATCTAGGACCTTGAT